>CM076571.1:424503835-424765495 GCA_034641835.2 Pinus albicaulis
TCTTTTACCGAATACCGGAAACAAAAAATCTGTCCTCGGATAGGCTATCATGCAAGATACCAGTCACGAGTGTACATTAAGTAAATGAATAGTGAAATTGTACCTAAGATTCGGGCAAGTGGGGACAACCACTTGTTATCCCGTCCCTTGGAGGCTAGGCCATATGGGGACCGAATCTGACCCAATCTAATAAATACAAAAGCAAGGCCGGAATCTAGGACATCGGCTCTTTTAAGTACAATTATTACACAGTGGAGATTTTTAATTGGCATAAATCCCACGGAAACCAAATATATACATAAGATATGCAAGGATTTCAATCGAGTGATCCTTACAATCAATCAATGTTTGCTCTGTCATCATAATCATATTCATACATGTCACGAGCAGCTTGCTCATCTTTTGGCCGATAAAGTTGATTTAGAATGATAAGTTCTTCATCCACATCTAGAGCAAGGACTTCATAAGGAATAGACTCATCTAACCATGGAGGAGCTTGTTCATGCAGACAACAATAGAATGGAAAAGTGTAGAAGTGAGGTGGTCGGTCTGCTTCATCAACTGAGATACGTCCTTTGAACTTTACTGAAAGTTTAAAGGATTCATCTTTTTCATCTGCTATCAGGACTGTGGTCTTTGAGTGTACAAAATCAAACTCCAGATCAAAATCATTCTAGACTGCAACATGGAGTTCCCAACTCAAGATATTTACAAATTCTCTAAAATTCCTATCAGAAATATAAGTGGCTCTGGGCATATATTTAAACAGGAATAACTTAAACCACAGACTCCACCAATTATTAGCAGGATCAATAGCTACTGCATAGAATATGACCTTGACTGACCCATGGATTCTAGCTCTCTGATGGATAGAAAAGTAATCTGACCAGGTCCAATCTGTGTTTTGGATGCAACCAAAATAGATGGGATTATGTTCTCTAGACAAAGCATAGTAAACTTTCCAAGGTCTAATTCTATAGGGAAACTCTTTGGTGTAAGACCACTGTGCTTCATCAGAATTAAACCACTTTTGTAATATCATCTGTTTGACTTCGAACGGTAAGACAGAATACTTCTTTACAAAACACTCAAAACAAAACTCATAATGATAGTTACTACATATAACAATCTGACTGACTCTCTTAGACTGACTAGACTGAACTGAACTCGCTGAAGCTTCATGTTGGTGAAGAGGATAGAACATTTTGATTTCTTTGGGTGTTTCTGCACCTTCTCTGGTAAGCATATCAGCAAGATAATTTTCTGCACCAGACTTGTAGACAATATCAAATTCAAAACCTTCAAGCCAAATAGCCCATCTCAATAATCTGGTACTTCCTTGTTCAAGCAGCTTCTTATTTGCCAAGATATTTTTCATATGCTTTAAATCTGTTCAAACAATAAACCTCACACTTTTTAGGAACAAATTGAACCTCTTAATTCCTCTTTTAACTACAAGAATCTCCTTATGTGAAGAAGGATATTTCTTTTCAATGTCATTAAAAGTTCCAGAGGAATATGCACAAACTAATTCTTTTCTTCCATGCTTCTGGAGAAGAATAGCAGCCCATGTGTGGTCAGAAGCATCTGTTTCAAGAATAAAAGGAAGATTAGAATCAGGAAGTTTCAACTTTGGCAAATCATTTACCTTGCTTTTAATATTTCTAACAGCCTCAGTCATTTCATCTGTCCATCCTGATGCTTGTTTTTTCAACCTGTTTTGAAGCACCTTGGTATCATCTGCCTGTTTCTCATAAAATTGTCTTATATAATTAAGACAACCCAAAAACCTTTGCAAAGTTCGGACATCTGGAATTACATCAGGGAACTTGGTTAAGTGAACAAGAACATGGGGCTGCAGGTTAACTCGTCCTTTTTCTATATGTAAACCCAAATAGTCTATTCTGACCTTTCCAATTTGAAACTTTTCTTCAGAGTCAGAAAGAACAAGACCATGCTTATAAACCAGCTCATAAAATTGTTCTAAATGCTTTTTGTGGCTATTTATATCACGACTGAAAACAAGCAAATCATCAATATATACAATAATATACTCTGCCCCAGCAAAAATATCTTCCATCCTTTTCTGAAATTCAGAGGGAGCATTTTTAAGACCAAAAGGTAAGACTGTCCACTGATATTGGCCATGAGGAACTGTGAAGGCAGTCTTGTAGCGATCAGCAGGAATGATGCCAATTTGCTAGAAACCACTCTTTAAATCAAACTTACTGAAAACATTGGCATTGGCTATATTGGCAAGCAGAAGTTCTTTATTAGGCAATGGATACCTAATAGGGAGCAATGCATCATTTAGAGCTTTATAATTGATAACAAGCCTCTTTTTCCCACGTTTTTGTTCACTATGCTTGTTAACATAAAAAGCTGGGCAAGCCCAAGGGCTTTTGCAAGGCTCAATCAATTTCTGCTCCAACAACTGGCTGATTTCTTGTCTGCAAAGTTCTTGTTCGGAAGGGCTCATGTGATTTGCACTGGATTTTTGTGGCTTAGGAGTATAATTTTCTTTATAGGGAAGACTCACAAAATACTTTTCCCTTGTCCAGAAAGCATCTGGACGACTGGCAGTGCAATCTGCTCGAAGCTTAGTAGAAATTTTTTCCAAAACATGTGGACCATGAAGCTCGGCATTCTTTACAATCCTATTAATCTTGGTGAGATCTTGCAGACAATGCTGAAGCTGGTCTTCTTCTGCTGGAGCAACATTAACTCGATAATCATTTGAGGATGGTAATTCAACAGGACCACTTTTGGTAGTAAATGTAATTGTACCTTTACCAAAAGTAACTGGGAGAAGATCATTCAGAAAATCTTGACCTAAAAGAAAATCACAACCTGTATCAAAACTGTACAAAGTTACTTTAACAGTAACATCATTTAAACAGATGGGAAAATTTGGGGCTATATGATTAATCTCCATCAAATCTTTAGTAATAGCCCGAAATTGGAGCTTTGTGGGATTCCAAAAATGAGCAGGAATAGCACCATATTTACAACAGCTTCTCATTGCTCCTGAATCAATCTGTGCATCCAGAGTATATTCCTTAATCTTAGGCAATCTAATCGTAATAGGAATAACTACTCTGTCACCAATCCCCATAATCTTCATTTCTTCTATAACTGGTTCTGCTATTACAACTGGATCTTTTCTGGGAGGTTCTCTTAGCAGAACAGATGATAATCTAGAATTACATTCATCATACTCAGAAATAAGAACTTGCAATTTTGCTGATAGATTAACCATTTCTTCTCTAGTATGATGGATAGAAGATTCTAGATCTGCAATTTTCTTTTGAAGAGAATTGATTGTATCCATACCTTCTTTTGGGTGTGCAGCAATTGACAATGGTTTGAACATTGAATCAAATTCTTCTTCAATGAAATCATCTTCTTCAAAAGTTTTCTTTTTTTATTTAGAAGGCAGTTGTCTCTCTAAGCCTTCTAACTTTTCTTGCAATCTCCTTCTAGCAGTAAACTGGACTGGACTAAGCATTGCCATCTCAGCTTTGACTGCTGCAATCTTCACCTGTAAATGTTCTGAGGAATTAGAAGAGAACATTCTAATATCAGGGATAAAAGTTTCATCTGAATCAGAAGACTCAGATTCTATTGTCATTCTCCCAATATCAGGAATTTCACAATTTTCAGAATCAGAAGAACTGGAGATCTCAAAATATTCTCCATCAGAATGAGATATTAAATCCCAATCTTGAGGGTCATGAACAGTGGAGAAAATATTTATTGCCTTCATTTGTTTCTTATCCTTCTTCTGACTACATGTGCTTGCATAATGTCCTTCCTTTCCACAGATGAAACAGACAACTTTCTTAGAAGGTTTAGATCTTTTTCGGAATACCATTCTCCTTCCTTTTTTAAATGATCTCTTGGGAGAATAATACTTCTTTTTCTTGGGGAAATATTTGTCTGTCTTGCAAGAACAAGAATACTTAGAAACCTTTTTCTTTTTGCTTTTATGGCACCCAAAATCATAGGTTTCTTTGAAGTTATTACACAACTTTGTGCTGAAATGCATTTGCTTTTTAAAGTTCTTTTTTGCCTTCTCTGCAGCACATTCTCTTTGTAGAATAGAGACAATCATCTGATGAATAGCTGCAAATGATTGTCCTTCTAGATTGATCTTATGCTCATCTATGTATTGATTAATCAGATCTGGTATTTTTCCTGGCATTGATGCTATATAATATCTCAAATATGCAGCATTATGAGAATCATGAGCTTGCTAAAGTAACTTTTGCATAACACAGTAATAATCTTGCAAATGATCAATGTCACATAATCTTTGAGATAAAAATAACTGTGCATGATGCTGAGAATTTTCAGGTACTACACCAACAAACTCATGTCTTAAGGCATCAAACAGTCTTTTTGGTGGATCATCATCTTCCTCAATTATTGCATTTTTATTTTCTTCAGAAAGTTTGTCCCACCATTGTTTGACTACACCAGTAAATGACCAAGAAATCTGAGTTAATATATCAGGCCAATCAGCACAGGATTCTGCCTTTCTTTGCAATGCCCAAGCATACAGATTATGTAAGACATCAACAACTGCATCTGAATCCAAGCAATCAATATTGATTAACAAAGTATTACCATAACCACTATTGCTAGGATTGTTCATTCTGGCATTGGTATTTTGGAGATTGTCAGTATATCTCCCGAAAGGGCTTGTGGCTGAGGCTCCATGGGCTGTATCATCAGTAGTATTCCTTCTTCCTTTATGTGAGAAATTAAATGGCTCAGTCCTATCCCTTTTAGAACTTGATTCTCCTTGAGTAGGATCACCAGGGGTTCTAGTGGTACCAGTTACTCCAGACATAACAAAAATGCTTTTAGGAGCAGATGGTTGGCCATTTTCTAACAAACTTCTTAGCATTTTCCCAAAAAACGTCGTTTAGGGCCTCAAAACAGCTTCGGAAGTTCAAGACCCAAAAAATTGCTAAAAATAGTAAGTTGTGCCGAAACTAAAAAACTGAAAGAGACAATGGTGGGGCCCCAAGTGGAATAGGCGGGTGACCACCAATATCCACCTGGATCATTCCTCCCCCCTTAGGAAGCAATGGTCCCCATTGCGTTAAGCTCCTCCATGAGATGAGGAAATTTCTGCTGAACTTGGTCCCTGGTGAACCACTTTCCTTGGTGCAGGAGTTGGCCAGCTTTGACAACCTGATACAGTTGGATCTTCTGTTGGCGAGTGTTCTTGATTTGCATGTCCATGATACAATTTGTGGTGGCCTGTTCCATGCAGTCTGGGTTTAACTCTATTGGTGTGAGTTGTTTTGCAATGTCCAAGGCGTCCAGTAGAGGTGGGAAGTAAGGACGAAGGTGATCCACATTGAATACTGGGTGCATACCAAGGAATGGTGGAATACTGAGCTCGAAAGCATTGTTCCCTACATCCTTGGTGACGGTGTACAACCCGTATCGGAGCGGGCGAAGCTTGCGGTGGGGTCCAGTGAGGTGCTCCTTCTCCAAATGTAGCCATACTTTGTCGCCCACCTGGAAGCTGTGTGGCACCCGGTGTTGATCATGGCATTGCTTGTACTTCGCATTAGCTCTGTCCAATATATCATGAAACTGTTGGCGGATGTGTTGAATGCGCTTGATGAAGCTACTTGCTTTGTCAACTTCAGACTGGACATGAGTTGAATCGGCCTGAGCAGCTTCAAATGGCATGGCTACGTCAATGGGACATAGTGGCTGGAATCCCAAGCCCACCTGAAAGGGGCTATGGCAAATTGAACTGTGGAGAGCCTGGTTATAACTATGTTGTACATAGGGGAGGCTCTCGTCCCATGTGCGGGGATAATTTGAATTGTACATGCGTAGAATGTGTACAATCATTATGTTGACGACCTCTGTCTGGCCATCTGTTTGGGGATGGAAAGCTGTGGACTTGGTGAGCTTTGTGTCCAACATTGACCAGAGGCTGGACCAAAATGTGTTGAGGAACCCGCTGTCTCAATCCGGTATGATAGACTCGTGGGATCCCAAAGTGCACCCACACTCGTTCAAAGAAGAGTTTAGCAGTGGCTTTTGTTGTGATATTCTTCTTACAGGCCGCCATAATGGCCATCTTCGAGAATCTGTCAACGACCACGAAAACACAGTCATTTCCATTCTTAGTAGAAGGCAGGCCCGCCATGTAATCCTTTTGAAGGTTCGACCAATAGAAATACTTCTGCAGTATTGCTACTGTTTTCTCGACCCCGAAATGCCCAGTGACTCGACTATAGTGTGCTTCCCATATCATCTTGGCACGCTCGCTTGAAGGAACACAAAGGTGTCCTAGGTGACATAAAAGTGCATCTTGGAGGTGAAAATTTGGAACTTGCATACCCCCCAAGAGTGCCTTGTAAGTGTGGCCGAATTCTGGGTCACTCTCATAGAGAAGCGGCCAATCAGAAGTATCGTGCCCACAAAAGTTGAGCACGGTGGTGAGTGCCACGATTGGTGGTCGGTTGAGGCAGTTTGCAACATTGTTGGTGCTACCCTTCTTGTACTTGATGTTCAAATGAAACTGTTGCAAATATGTGGACCACTTCTGATGGTGATCATTCTGCAACTTCCCTTGTGTCTATATGAACTACAGGGGCCGGTGGTCTATGTGGATGATTGTTTCCTTCCCCAAAATGTAATGCTTCCATTGTCGACAAGCTTGCACAATGGAATACATTTCTTTGTCATAAGTGGGATACTTGCAAACTATGTCAGAAAATGTCTCACTGTGATATGCCACTGGATGTCCCTATTGAGTAAGAACTGCCCCAATAGCATAGTCAGAGGCATCTGTCTTGATCTCAAATGGCTGTTGCAAGTCTGGTAATGTGAGCACTGGGGCAGAACAGAGGCAATTTTTTAATTCTGTGAATGCCTTCTGTTGAGGTTCCGACCAAAAGAATTTTTCTCTCGCTCCTCCCTTGGTGACTTGACTCAAGGGCCAAGTGATATGAGATAATCCCAACACGAATCTACGGTAGAAATTAGAAAGACCCAGAAAGCTACGAAGCTCTGTTATAGTGGTTGGGGCTAGCCAATCCCGAATGACTTGGATCTTGGCTAGATCCACATGCACCCCCCTTTCATCAATAATGTATCCCAGATATTGAACATGGGTCATGCCAAACGTGCACTTCTCCAAATTGGCACACAACTTGTGTTGCCGCAGTGTTTGGAGGACTTGTCGGATGTGGTGAAGGTGCTCTTCCCAAGTCTGGCTGAAGATCAGAATGTCATCCAAGTACACCACTACAAATGAGTTGGTGAATGGTCGCAAGATGTTGTCCACAAAGAAATTTGAATAATTTGCTGAATTATTCACCGAGATTATCTTGATTACACACTATTTAAGCTTCATGCATAATACATAACCTCTTCTACAATTGATCATCAATATGCGGGAATAGAAAGTAGTCGCATGCGCTCATTAAAACATAATCAAGCACACATATCAACACAGGATGTAATGGGGAATGAAATAGCTGAAAACCCCCAACTATCTGTATATTATAATGATAGATAACATGTAAAAATACATAGCACAAAGCTCTCACAGCTCTCAGCACTATCTCATTGCTACACACAAAACTAGTATGGAAAGTGAACTAGTCACAGGTTCAAATCTCCTCCACAAGTTTGCCTGCCTCTACTGCGCAATCCCAGTTGATTAGTGATGAGATCCAAGTTCAAATCCCACTAGCTCCAACTGCACAATCCTCATTGGCAATCTCCATCAATGTGTGTGAAAATATCATGCACAGCCAATAGTCACAACTGATAGTAGACTCACCCTTTCACCCACCTCTAACACTGGTCTCCACTGAACTGTCCATGCATTGCAGTTAACTGATGTGTTCTTTAGTTGATTTATGAGTTAATACTTAGTGAATTAATTAATAATTAATTCACACCACTCATCACTAGTGTATTTGTCAGTTAGACTAAATACAACTAGTTCAACTAAGTTAAACAAAACACAACTCCACCAACTGTCTCATCAACTCCACCAAACTCTGCCACATGAGTTCTAACTGAAGTCAACCATGCAATAGCTCAACTAACCCTTAGGAAAAGCATATTTCCTTCTGTCAGCTGCATGTTCCACATCCAAGCATCAAACTGAAGTGCTCCAAGAGGATAAGATAATGTTTATAGTCTAAATATTATTAAGGGTTAATAATATTTGACTGTTCTATTTTTAGCTCGACAGTCTAAAAATAGAAACCGCCCAATGTATAAAAATAGAGGTCCATCTATTTTTTACCAACTCGACCAATCATCCATAAATAACATCCTGAAACTCATAGACCATGATCCATATGTCTAAAAATAGACATAGTCTAAAAATAGACTTTGCGCCAAAAATAGCCTGCGGGCCCACTTAGTGAAGGCGACTTCATTTCACTAAGCTCCATCATCTTGTTGCATTTTAAACACTCCCTCTCAACAAGATATGGATTATCTGCAACCCCTATCCTACCTCTGTGGTATTCGAATTTTCTCCTGGTGAGTGCCTTCGTCAAAATATCAGCATCCTGATCCTCCGTGGGAATATATGAAAGTAACATGATTCTCCGCTGCACACAATCTCTGATATGATGGTACCTGATGTCGATGTGTTTGGATCTATCATGAAATAATGGATTAGCCAAGATTTTAATGCAACTCTGGTTATCACAATAAATCATAGTAGGTTCCAAGTGCGAACTGAACAACCCGACCAGGATCTTCCTCATCCATATGGCCTCGCATGCAGCCAAGCTTGCTGCCATATACTCAGCCTCTGCTGAAATGAGTGCCACGGATCTCTGCTTCCTGCTGTACCAAGAAACTGTTGTCGACCCGATACTGAAGATCCCTCCAGATGTGCTCTTTCTGTCCGTTGGGCTCCCTGCCCAATCTGCATCCGTGAAGCCACACAACTTCACCTCATCCTCCTGTCTGTACCACAAGCCATATCCCGATGTGCCTCTAAGATAACGCAATACATGCTTGCCTGCCTTCCAGAAGAGCTTGGTAGTCTTAACCATAGCTTGCGAAATCTAGTTAACAGCATAGCATATATCAGGTCGTGTATTGACCAGATACATAAGCGACCCCACCAACTGTCGATAAACAGTGGCGTCCACTACCTCCCCTGAAGTACCATCCTCCTTCCTACAACCTCCAAGAAGAGGAGTATCAACAGGCTTGCAACCATGCATGTTGAACTTCTCCAAGATCTCCCCGGCATACTTACCCTGAGAAACAAACAATCCATCACTGTGCTGCCAAATTTCCAATCCCAGGAAATAATGAAGGAGGCCCAAGTCCTTCATCTCAAACTCTCTAGCAAGATCCTCTTTGCATGAAAGTATCAATAGCTCATCACCCGTCAAAATCAGATCATCTACATATAATACAATGATCATCAACTTCCCCTCCACCACAATCTGGTACAGGTTAGGATCCGCCTCACTCTTGGAAAATCCAAGTCCGGTGAAATAACTGTCTATCCGTGTGTACCAAGCACGAGGTGCTTGTTTCAACCCATACAGTGCTCTCTTGAGTCTGCACACATGCGACTCACAGCTGAAGATCTCGAAACCTTCGGGTTGCTCTATGTACACCTCCTCCTCAATGACTCCGTTGAGGAACACAGTCTTCACATCCATCTGATGGATGTGCCACCCCATCTACGCTGAGAGATCTAGGATCGTTTGTATGGAAGAATACCTCGCGGCAGGTGCAAAGGTCTCCTCATAATCGATCCCCTCTATCTGTGAGAAGCCTCAGGCAACAAATCTTGCCTTGTACTTCTCCACGCTCCCGTCAGCCGCCTGCTTCACTTTGTAGATCCATTGCGAACCCACCACTGATTTCCCTTCCGGTCGCGGGACAATCTCCCATGCACTATTTCTGACAATAGAATCATACTCTTCCACCATGGAATCTACCCATCCGGGGTCCTCCATAGCTTCCTCGAAAGAGGATGGCTCTGTCACGACACATTTGCTCACAAGAGCCATGTATCCAGTGTACCGGTCCGGTGACTTTCTCTGTCTGCGCTGTGTTGTAGCTGGTCCTACAACCTTCTCTGCATCTTGAGCCAGTCGCTCAGCTTCTGTAGTGCGTTTGCGCCCTCTGATGGTTGGCGCTGCATGAGTCGTCTCTTCCACTCCATGAACTTCCTCTTGTGGCTGATCCACATCCGGAAGCTCATCCTTAGGAACTAATAGCTCCTCATCTGCATGCAAGTGTGACTCCCTCTCAAGCGAACACTGCATGGATTTCTCCTCCTTAAATTTGATATCTCGTCGCACAATAGTCTTGCGACTGTCTGGAAAATACACACGATATTTGTGGGGTGTATCAGTGTACCCCACAAATATTCCAACCTCTGCGGTTGGATCCAACTTCTTCCTGGCATCCTTCGTCACATGCAAGTAGACAGGTGAACCAAAAATCCTCAAATGGGAAATATTAGGCCTCTTGCCAGAAAACGCCTCCTCCAGTGTACTCATGCCAAGTATCTTGTGAGGACAACGGTTCTGCACATATACTACAGTATTGCATGCCTCCACCCACAAGTGAAGGGGTAGGCCCTGATCATGCAACATTGCCCGTGCAACACCCATGATCGTTCTGTTCTTTCGCTCAGCAACCCCGTTCTGCTGTGGGTTATGGGGTGTGATGAGCTCTTTCTGAATCCCTTCTGCATTGCAAAAGTCCTTGAATTCAGCAGAGATGAATTCACCACCATTGTCACTCCTAAGAGCCTTCACATGCTTCCGCGATTCCTTCTCAACCAGTGCCTTGAACTCACAGAACTTTGAGTATGTCTTGCTCTTCTTCTGCATGAAGAAGATCCAGCACTTCCGAGACAAATCATCAACAAAGATCACATAGTACTTGTGCTTTTCTGTCGAAGCTACTAAGAAAGGTCCACACACATCTGTGTGAATTCTCTCAAGGATCGTCGTGGCACGACTATCCTTCTCGTGAAAGGTGGCTTTCACAAATTTTCCCAAGGTACACCCCTTCCACTGATCTGACTGCGCAAGAGTGCCCTTAGGAAGCCCAGTAGAAATCTACTGCAGTATCTTCAAAGCTCCATGGTGAAGGTGGCCCAATCTCCAGTGCCACAACTCGCCATCATCTCGGCTCACCACTCCTTCCGCCTTGCATGCCATTGCTGCGCAGCCATCTACTTGCAACTAATAAAGGTTCTTGACTCGAACCCCTATCTTCCGGGTCTCTCCAGTTGTCTTACTGCGCAGGAAAGCTTTTCCTTTGCTAAAGACCACATCATACCCCTTGTCTTCTAACATCGCCACAGAGATTAGATTCTTCTTCAATCCTAGAACATGCATCACTTCCTTCAATACAAAGGGTTTACCAGAATCCCTCTCAAATGAAATGGTACCGATACCAGTCGCACTGTATCTACCATAATCGCCCATCTTGATGTGCACTCCAAGATATTTCTCATCCAGATCTGAAAACATATCTCGATCTCCAGTCATGTGAAAAGACACACCACTGTCTAAGAACCATACTGATCCCATCACACTTGAGACCAAGCATGCGATCAGCGAAAAATCCAGCTCAAACTGCGAGGCTAAGGCCTCTCCCACTGCAGATCCAGCAGCTTGCTTATTTTTCTTCTTCTGCGGACAATTTGTGGCATAATGTCCGTGTTGGTGACAGTGAAAGCACTTCACCTTGGACATGTCTTGCTTCTTGCCTTTCGCACCAGAATGAGAAGTTTCTTGCTCTTCCCCTTCTTTGCTTTGGCAGCAAAAGCGAAATTTTCTTCATCAGATGCCTTTGATGAAGATCCGTCTCTGGTATTCCGCCTTATCTCCTCTTGCACAAGATCCAACCAAAGTCGCTCCCATCCTGGAAATTTCTCCCAACCATTGACAGAATCCTGACAGGCATGCCAACTCTTTGGAAGACCAAGGAGAGACAAGCTCACCAATTCCTCATCATCGACAGTCACCCCCACACTTCCCAGCTCATCCCTTCATTGGATGAACTTCGTGAGGTACTTCGGCATACTGTCGCCTTTCTCCATCTTTATGTGTCTGAGTTTATCCTTGAGCGCCAATTTCCTCTGGTCGCTCTTGCTTTGGAATAAATCTGCCAATGCTTTCCACATCAAGTATGGAGAAGCTTTTCCATGCATGCTGGATGCAATGTGATCCTTCACGCCCTCCAACAGAATCCTTCGACATTTTGCCATCTTGTTTTGCCAAGCCTCAACTTGAGCAGCATCAGTAGGCTTTGGGATCTCAGCATCTATGAACTCCTTCAGCCCGTTATCATCTAATACCGCCTCCATCCGGTCCTTCCATGCAACATAAGTTGAACTGCCCTCAAGGGAATATTCCAGTCGCAATCCGTTGAAAGACATTTTGACTTCGACACCAAGAAAACTGCTGCAAATTCGAATTCCAAATTCTGCTGCAAATTCGAATTCCAAGCTCAAAACTCAGCTGCTTCTGGATCTGTGAGAACAAAGTATTTCTAGCACAGATATCGACTGTAAGGGAATTTACTCGATATATCACCTTTCAACGAAAGGATGGATCCAGAGGCTACCTGGTCCGTTACAGACTCTGTCTACCGAAATAATTGTAATCACTGTAATAGATCCGATGATCAATTTCGCTCCGATACCATGTAGAAATTTGAATAATTTGCTGAATTATTCACCGAGATTATCCTGATTACACACTATTTAAGCTTCATGCATAGTACATAACCTCTTCTACAATTGATCATCAATATGCGGAAATAGAAAGCAGTCGCATGCGCTCTTTAAAACATAATCAAGCACACATATCAACATAGGATGTAATGGGGAAAGCAATAGCTGAAAACCCCCAACTATCTGTATATTATAATGATAGAGAACATGTAACAATACATAGCACAAATCTCTCACAGCTCTCAGCACTATCTCAATGCTACACACAAAACTAGTATGGAAAGTGAACTAGTCACAGGTTCAAATCTCCTCCACAAGTCTGCCTGCCTCTACTGCGCAATCCAAGTTGATTAATGATGAGATCCAAGTTCAAATCCCACTAGCTCCAACTGTGTTCTCATTGGCAATCTCAATCAATGTGTGTGCAAATCTCATGCACATCCAATAGTCACAACTGATAGTAGACTCACCCTTTCACCCACCTCTAACACTGGTCTCCACTGAACTGTCCATGCATTGCAGTTAACTAATGTGTTCTTTAGTTGATTTATGAGTTAATAATTAGTGAATTAATTAATAATTAATTCACACCACTCATCACTAGTGTATTTGTCAGTTAGACTAGTTACAACTAGTTCAACTAAGTTAAACATAACACAACTCCACCAAACGTCTCATCAACTCAACATCAACTACTTGTGAGTCCTAGCATAAGACAACCATGCAATAGTTCAACTAACCTTAGGAAAAGAATATTCGATTCTTTCGAAGCATACCCATTGCAGCATCAGAGAAATTTGAAGTGCTCCGAGAGGATAAGATAATGTTTATAGTCCAAATATTATTAAGAGCTAATAATATTCAACATAGCTATTTTTAGACTGGCAATCTAAAAATAGATTCTGCCCAGTATGTCTAAAAATATAAGTCCATCTATTTTTACAACTTGACCAACCATCCACAAATAGCATCCTACAATTCATAGAATATGATCGACATGTCTAAAAATAGACATAGTATAAAAATAGACTTTGCGCCAAAAATAGCCTGCGGGCCCACTTAGTGAAGGCGACTTCATTTCACTAAGCTCCATCATCTTGTTGCATTTTCAATAGTCCATCATCCTCATGAAGGTTGCGGGAGCATTCGTCAACCCGAAAGGCATGACCAACCATTCGAAAAGGCCTTCCTTGGATTTGAAGGCACTCTTCCACACATCGGAGGGTTCAATTGGTACCTGGTGATACCCAGACTTCAGGTCGATCTTGCTGAAATATTTTGCACCTTTGAGTTGGTCCAGAAGGTCATCAATCCATGGGATTGGGTACCTATTCCGGACAATGATCTTGTTCAGCGCCCGATAGTCAATACAGAGTCTCCATGTCCCATCCTTCTTCTGTACCAACACGATCAGGCTCCCACAGGGCGATGAACTTGGTCTGATGTGACCTTTCTGCAACAGCTCCTGAATCTGCCTCTTGATTTCATCATTCTCCAGAACAGAGCGCCGATAGATCGATCCATTGGGTAGCGGCGCACCTGGGGTCAGATCAATCGGGTGCTTGACCTGACAGTGCAGAGGAACCCCTGTGGGTGAGGTGAATATGTCCCCGTACTCCTCCACAACCTTATCCATTTGTTGTTGTTGTGCAGAGGAGCCCTGTCTGGAGGTCGTGGCCACAGTCTTCTTCTTGCCCTGGGGGCGGATCATCAAGAAAACAAATTTCTTGGTTTGGGAAATGAGCTTACTGCATTGTTTTGCAGTAACCAAAGAGATAGCAGCAGGAGGTGGTACCTCTGGTATCCTGTACAACTTATTTCCCAAAATAACAATAACAGCACGAGGTCGAGACTCATACACAGCATGACGCTTCCACAAGTATGGTTGTCCTAATAATACATCAGAAACATCAATAGGAGCAACGTCACATAATACCTCATCCGTGAAGGGCTTGATGCTATAGGGAAGGCAGCACTGCTGGCTGACGCGGAGATCTCGTCCTTGGTGAAGCCACCCGATGGTGTATGGATGTGGGTGAGCTATGGTCGGCAAGCCCAACCGCTTCACGACGTCTGCTGAAATGAGGTTATTTTTCCTCCCATTGTCGACAATGAACTGTACAGGGGAGCCCTTTACCCACATCTAGGAGTGGAAGAGACATTCCTCCTCCTCTGGATCTTCCGGTTCCTCCTTCTAGATCTTTGTAGTGGCAACAGTGGCGTTGGGCTCTGCATCAATAATCTGTTTCCCTTTTTCATTCCCCTTTTCAGGTTCTGATTCAGAGCTGGAGCATGCATCTGACTCAGAAGCCCTCATCTCGGCCACTAGTGACTGCTTGGCCCAACACTCACTTGTGTTGTGAGTGGAGCTCTTATGGAACTCACACCACTTTCCCATGTCCTTCTTTGGCTTTGTGGTGCTTTTCTTTTCTTGTGGCTTCGACGGGTTGTCTTTAGCCATCATGCCTTGGCTCTGTCCTTTGTTCTGCGGTTTGGAAGCACCTTTCCCTTGCTTTTGATTTGCAGATCCAAAGTCCCGCTTCTTCTTTTTGAATTTCTGCTCAATCTTGGCAGCATACCGGTATGTCGTACCAAGTGAGGAGATGTCGAGGAACTCCATTTCCTCCTTAATGTATCTGTGTAGACAACTGCGATACTTTAGCACCATATGTTTCTCTAAATCTTTGATACCCAACTTTGTGCGCAGGGTATGGAACAGATTCGTCAGCTCATGCACATCTTTATCCCTTTGTTGTCGCAGCATGGTCCATTGTATGTACTTGTCCTCATAGCTCCCCATGGGATAGTACTGTTCCTTGACGGCGTCTCGGAAAGAATTCCAAGTTGGTACGACCGAGAACAAAGAGGGTTCTGTTTGGTCCTTGTTCTCACAGTAGGTTTCCCACCAGTCCTTAACATGGGGGGTAGCTTTGAGGAGTGAAAAAATAATCTTCTCCTGGTCTGAAAAGTCATGTACAGAGAAATATCCTTCTAATAGATTCAACCATCTATCTACGACATTTGCGTCTATTTGACCCTCAAATATGGGAATTTCAAATTTTACTTGTACCTTAAAAGGAGTTTCACCTCCAGAGTGGCTGCTGGATGCAGATGCACCGCTGGTGGGCAGCCGTTGAAGGATCTGACCAAAGTTATCCATCATCGCGTTCCTTTGTTTTTCGAGGGCCTCCTTGAGTAGTATTTTGATAGGATCTCCTGTTCCCTCATCTTTTTTTTCGTTCCCCATGGGCGTCCGTTGAGGTTTGCGAGGCTAATCTTGCAAAGGTTCCACCAGATCCAGCCCTAGCTCCTTATACCCCGACCTCGTTGGGGACATGCAAAGAAGGATCGAGAAAAAGTAGACCGCTCTGATACCACTGATCCGGATTTATGCAGGAACGCAAAAGAATAAAAATATAACCATAAATACAGAGATGCAGCGGAAATGACACTTCATTTCATTAATATCAAAGAACTAAAATTTGCTTATAGATAGAATGGAAATAAAACTAGCTAGGGTGCTGGTAGCTATCTCTGGGAAGAGATGTGGCGGCTACAGGCCTCTGAATTGAGTTACAATGAGGCTCGAGGGCCTATTTATTATTTAGAAACAATGGGAAATCCTAAACAGCCAAAACCCTAACCCTAGGAGATGAAGCGCCAAAACTATGGGCCCCGTTTGGGTAAATTGGTGTTTCAACTTCCCAGGGGTGTAACTTTGGCATACGATCTTCGTTTGATGCGTACCATGCCTCGTTAGAAAGATCTATCCGAGGACTACAAATTTTGAACAAGCATGGACCAGGGACCCATGTTGCTCTCCATTTTCCAAAAAAAATGTCGTTTAGGGCCCAAAACGACTCCGGAAGTTTAGGACCCAAAAAATTGCTAAAAATAGTAAGTTGTGCCGAAACTGAAAAAATGAAAGAGACAATGGTGGGGCCCCAAGTGGAATAGGCGGGTGACCACCAATATCCACCTGGATCAAGCATTCTTCTCCAGCTCCCACTGGATGACAGGCGCTCCCAACAACGCCAAAAAAGAGATTCTGGTAATCGTGAGCAAGGATGCCCAGCCTTCCAAACTCTGACTCACTAGCACCACCACCCTATAGAAGAATAAAGAAGAATGGACTCCCGTACCAGGGAAAATGGTCCACTTTACAATGATATAGAATGATGCAGAAGAAGAAGATATACTAGACCATAACCCCAACTTTGACACAACCACCTAATGATGATCCTAGACCTCCCAACATTGCCTCTTCAACCCTTGGCAGATAGATACTAGTACAATTTGTACAATAATGTATTTACAATGACTATTAATGCCTAAATGGTGCCTTTATTGATTGTGTCTGGGTCAACACTTGGGGGAGCATCATATAATGAACTTCTTACTACGCCTGCACCCATAATCTGCTCTTGTCATGCTACCCTCTACTGCACCTTGCTTTGCTTTGCTGCCATAGAAAGTCTGGTCCTTTGCAACCCTTGACAACACATGATCTAGCTTTTTCTTGCCTTCTAGGAGCTTGATATTGAATCTGGTGTATCTCTATTATTTTAGATCCTCAATATTTGATTTTTGGTCCTATAGTATTCCTATGAGTCTTCTTTCCAATGCCATAGGTCTGACCCAATTTGGATTCTTCAAGAAAGAGTTATGCCCAATCTCTCAAAATGCCCTAATTATCAACTATTTCAGCAGAGCACACTTGTACGGCATGCCACGTGTCACTGTTTCTTCATTTGGCTGTGAAATTGATAGAGAAAAAATTACAGATTGTGAAATATCTACCACTTTTTACAGAATTCCAATCTAATACTCAGAGAGAGAGTTATGACGATTTTACCAAGGTCACTTCTTTGAGATGAATTTCAGGAGCCTGCAAAATCCCTGACTTCCACAGATCATATCTCCAAAATATTGCGCACCTTGATCTAAAATTTTATTGCAGCTTCCTCAGGATTTCGGCTTCACCTCATAAAAATTTCAGCTTCTGAGCCTTCTTATAAAACAAGTTAGAGTGAAAATGCCACGATGACCTGTTTCAGATGGCTGAATCCCTTGCATAAGGAGGAAATGAAGATCACAATTTATATAAATGCTTAAGATGAGAGGGGTTTCAACAAGTGAACGTGGGAGGGATTTTAGGAGCTTAAAAAATATTAATTATGACTTTTCAATGACCCGTGCCCCAACCCCATGGGGTTTTAGCCCACTAAATGGGGTTCCAAACTTCAAACATGAATATCTCTCAAACCGTGAAGAATTACATGGCGTGCCATATATCAACGGAAACATCTCAACAAGTAGAAACCATAAAAAGCATTATTGACCAAGAATAGATTAATTTGGTAGGTCAAAATTCCCATGCAATATTGGGTTAGCCCCTAGTGTTGCTTGGGTTGACATCAATGACAACCGCTGATCAACATAACGTTGCAAATGAAAAGAAATAGCATAGCGCAACAAAGGAAAAATTAGATCCTCCCGTCAAAGAGGTAGAAAAAGTCCCATATTTTAATTTGGAAAATGAAATTTCTAAGCTGAAGGTGTCCATGCCCTTGACCGAGTTAGTGAAAAATAGCACTTATAAACATCAGGTGTCTAGAATTTTGTAAATAGACTCTATATCAAATATGGTAAATGTTGAAGATGATTATCCTGAACTCATTTTTGGTCCAGCCATAGAAAGTCAATCAGAAGAAAGTGAAGTCCCTCCCTTCTACCTGAGTCTTAAATTGCATGAGTTCATTTTACATAATGCTATGTTGGACTCCGGAGCCTCATATAACTTGATGCCTAAAGCCATTATGGAGAAGCTGGGTCTTGATATTACTTGCAAATACCATGATTTGTATTCCTTTGACTCCGGTAGGGTCCATTGTATTGGTCTTATCAAAGACTTGGTAGTATCTTTAGATCAAATCCCGGCCAAGAATGTTTTGATGGATGTAGTTGTTGCTAACGTTCCACCATGGTTTGGAATGCTTTTGTCTAGGTCATGGGGTGAAAAATTGAAAGGGACCATTCAGCTTGATTTCTCTGATGCCACCATTCCAGTGTTCAGTCAGTTACGAAAATTATATAGGGAGAAGAAAATGAAATACATGATCACTAGCAAAGAGAAGCCAGTTAATCATCCAATCAATGCAGTCCACACAGATCTGGAGTCATTTGTATTATATTCTGGTGGTGGTTTAAATGATGAAAATTTTCAGTTGGTAGAAGTAGATGAGATACCTGAAATTTCAGAAAATTTTAGGGAAGTCCTTAAACAGGAAAAAGATAAAGCAACAAGCATTTTTGAGCTTCCTGCCTGCCAGCAGCAAAAAGATAGTAAACAACAAAAAGAAGCAGAATTCAGTCCAGATAAAGTAGAGAAAGAAGCAAAATTTCAGCATCTAGAAGAAGAAGAGGAAGGCCTTTGGAGCATGGAATTTGATGGAGTTGTTGGTAAAGACGGTGCTAGTATAGGAATATGGATTCGGAGCCCTGTTTTCCAGCCTGAAAAAATTCATAGTAATGTTAGAGTATGTGCTTACAAATTGGCTTTTGACTGCTCTAACAGGGAAGCAGAGTATGAAGCTTTGATTACAGGTCTGAAAATTTTGAAGAAGCTAAAGGCTAAGACAATTTCTGTCTATGGAGATTCAGAGTTGATAATCAAACAGGTAAAAGGAGAGTACCAAGAAAAGCATCCACGATTGAGGGCCTACAGAAATGTTGTCCTAGACATATTGAGGACATTTTCTGAGTACACATTGACAGCAGTACCCTAAATGCATAATATTATTGCATATTCCCTTGCCACTACTGCAAGCAATTTGAAGATTCCAATGAATTTCAACAACAAATTTGAAATTTATGTCAAACACCGGCTTGCTGTTCCGGATAATTTAAGGTATTGGCAAGTGTTTTTGGATGACAATTAAATCAATGCTTTTTTGCAGAGTGAAGGAAAATTCAAGGATACTCCCATGGAAGGTGAACATGAGGTCGATGATCAAGAAATAGAAGAAAATCAAATGGACATATTGCAGCTGAAAGACAATGTAATTCCTAGAGGTCTCATACCTTTAGAGGAGCTTTTTGATCAAGATGATGTTGCAAAGAAACCATGCTTGGTGCCTATTGATAAAGGAGTTGAAGATGTGAATCTGGGAACAGCTGACAATCCTAAGCTTGTGAAGTTATCAAAAGCATTGTCCCCTGAGGTAAAGGAACAATATGTTAAATTACTTTCCGAATTATCTGATGTGTTTGCGTGGGATTATTCAGATTTGAAGGTGTGTGACAAAAATATAATTTATCATACTATTCCCATCAAGCTAGATCAGAAGCCATTTAGACAGAAGCTGAGAAGGATCAACCCAAAGCTACTGCCATCCATTGAAAAAGAGGTAAATAGATTGTATAAAGCTGGTATCATTTTTCCAATTAGATTTTCTGATTGGATTTCAAATTTGGTCCCGGTACGTAAAAAGACGGGACAGATAAGGTTGTGCATAGATTTCCGGAATCTGAATAAAGCATCTTTAAAGGATAACTATCCACTTCCAAAGATGGACCATATTCTGCAGAGAGTAGTTGGAGCATCAAGGATGTCACTACTCGATGGCTACTCAAGCTATAATCAGATCTTGGTGCATGAAAAAGACCAAGACAAAACTGCTTTCACAACACCCTGGGGAACTTTCTAGTATGCCAAAATGCCATTTGGGCTGAAGAACGCTGGAGCCACTTTCCAGCGAGCAATGATATTGCTTTTGCCAACGAAAATGATGTATTTCTTGTTTTTTATTTGGATTATCTAACAATTTTTTTTGGTTCTGATGATGAACATTTGCACCACTTAAGAATTTTATTTCAGTGATGCAGAAAGTTTGGGATTTCTCTCAATCTAAAGAAAAGCATATTTGCTATGGATGAGTGTAGTGTACCTATGGGGGATAATATAGGGTACAGAGGGAGGTACCCAAGGGAATAATATGATGTATTAATATAAGAATGATAAATAAATGGGCCATAGTTAATAAATAAAGTGGTTAACCCACATTATGTAAGGGACCACATGTATAGAGGGAATAAAGTGATAAGCCCATTGTATTGGATGTATGGTATTGAGAGACCCATGGTAACTACTCATGGTATTACATGTATGAAACCTATATAGAGGTTAGAGACTCTCCATTGAGGGATGTGAAGGGATTATGGTATTGGCAAGCATATGGCTTGTGGAGTGATCTCCTTCCTTAAGGAGTGAATGTATGGTGTTGCCCTACCTTAAGGGTTTTGATATTAATGAAGATCTGAAGTTTTGTCTTCTATGGTGTTATTTCTTGGGAATATTTTCCATTTCTATACATTTTCTTATCAGATCTACTACAAGTGGTATCGGAGCACTTTCTTGGGCAGAGTTTGGAGATTTGTTTTTTCATTTTTTGCAGGAAATTTTTGGGCGGCGAGTATGTAGAGCAGATCTGGAAAATTTGGTGAAAAATTTTCAGAAATAAATATCAGATCTGGATTCCTTATCGAAAATTACCCAATTTCAAAAAAAAAATCAGTCGAATCGGAGTCCGGATGAGGGTGATATCGCTGATTTAAATTCAGCTATGTGACAGAAATGTTTCTGACGGCAATTTCTGTACGGCGGCTTTCCTGACGTTTTAATAGATTCTAGTGAAAAACTTCAGACAACCAATTATAGGTCTGATTTTTCCTCGAAAAATCACCCGATTTCAAAAAAAAAATCGGTCAAATCGGAGTCTGGATGAGGGAGTTATCACTGATTTAAAATCAGCCATTTTTTCAGAAATTTTGTGACGCCGAGGCAGTTGCAGCGCAAATCTGTGTTTCCAGAGTGCCTAGATCGGGATTTCAGCAATATGGTTAGATGCAGAATGGCTATTCCATTTTCAAAAACAGGTTATATTAAGGATTTTGAGTTATATTGACCGAGTAATGTCCATTTTAAATTTTTGCCAAAGTAAGTGATTTTCTTCAAAACCCTTACTTTATTTTATGGATTCTCGCAAGATGAAGTTTACAGGAAAAGATGATGGCCCTATTATTGAAGATTTTTTACAACATCTCAAGGCTCAATATCGAAATTTTTGGATATGCTTCATAGGGCTTCATCTGAAAGATGAGGCAAATAAATGGTGGAATTCATTTGACAGCGCAGTGAGGAAACTTCCCGAGAAAAAACTTGAAAAAGTCATTTTGGACAAGTCGTCTAAAGATGGAAAGAAGGACACTAAGAGACATAAAGACTTCATTTCTACTAATATTTCCATATTACATGTTAATGGAAGTATTTAGAAAGAGAACATCATTGTGTCTATCATTCCTAGTTGCAAGCATAATTGTATCAATGTTAATCTGGCTAAAAAATTGCAAGTTCCAGCAAAACATATTGAAAACACACAGGTTGATAATGAAGATGTTCAAATTTATAAAGATTTGAAGATTTATATGGATAAGTATGTGTTTCATTCTGATTTTTATGCTTCAGATATAGATGTTGTGGATGTTGTTTTGGGACACCCTTGGATGGAATCTGTTGGTACTGTCAATTTTAATGTACAAAAGAAATTCATGAAGCTTTGGTATAAAAAGAAGAAAATTACATTGCACGATATTTGCATCAGGAACTATGCAGAGACCGAGGAGGAATAAGAAAAAATATCTAATGACACAGACACATCAGATGATGAGCCTTTGATGGTAGACAGTGAAACACAGACATCAAAGCAAGTACCAACAAAAGAACCAGACACCACTCCATCACCAATAATGGAGGAATTAATGAAAGATATTACATCAGTTAAAGCTTCAACATATCACCACCCGCATCACCCAGCAAGAAAACAACCAGCAAGGTGGTAATGAATTAGCAACAAGGACAACAACCCCTGGACAACACATAGAGAGGTACGATGATCCACTAACAACACATGAACAAGGAAGAACCACCAGAACCTGCTTCCGTCTCAAACGAGCGAGGCACTGAATAGATCAAGTGTTCACCTTTCCCTTGGATGGATAGATGCACATGAATGGTACCAGTGGAATACTATTTTGAGTAGATCTTATTATTTGTGTTCTTCTCATGTTTCAGGGACGAAACATGTTTAAGGGGGGTGTAATGTAGTGTACCTAGAGGGGATAATATAGGGTACAGAGGGAGGTACCCAAGGGAATAATATGATGTATTAATATAAGAATGATAAATAAATGGGCCATAGTTAATAAATAAAGTGGTTAACCCACATTATGTAAGGGACCACATGTATAGAGGGAATAAAGTGATAAGCCCATTGTATTGGATGTATGGTATTGAGAGACCCATGGTAACTACTCATGGTATTACATGTATGAAACCTATGGGAGATAATATAGGGTACAGAGGGAGGTACCCAAGGGAATAATATGATGTATTAATATAAGAATGATAAATAAATGGGCCATTTATTTATCATTCTTATATTAATACATCATATTATTCCCTTGGGTACCTCCCTCTGTACCCTATATTATCCCCCATAGGTACACTACAATGAGGGCAAGTTGTTGGGGCATATCATCTCTAAATATGGAATCCGCATTGATCCTTCAAGAGTGGAGGCAATTTAGCATATTGACCTTCCATGTAACAAAAAGGAGATTCAAGCATTCAATGGTAAGATGAACTTTTTGCGCAGATTTATACCCAATTTGGCTGAACATTTAAGAGAAATGACTAATATGTTGAAGAAGGATAGCATTGTCAAATGGAGTGAGGAGGCTATCAAGTCGTTTAATCTGGTAAATTTTTTTCTATCCATTGCCCCAGTCTTGATTAGTCCTGACTATACTCAAGATTTCATTATACTTTCATTTGCATTGGAGCATACTATGGCTGCGGTTTTGATGCAAAAGAGAGATCAGATAGAACAACCCATTGCATTTTTCAGTAGGACCATTTGAGATGCTGCTTTGCGGTATAATATCATTGAGAAAAAAGCATTGGCCCTTATAAAAGCATTGAAGGATTTTAGAGTATACATTCTACATTCACATACCATAGCATATGTTCCTAATGCAGGAGTGAAGGATGTCCTGATACAAACTGATCCGGAAAGTCGAAGAGGTAAGTGGATAGTAGCAATGTTGGAATATGATTTGGAGATTAAACCCACAAAGTTGATCAAAGGACAAGGTCTAGCAAAGCTAATGGCCCAATCAAACCTACGCGCCCTGGATATAAATCTCATAGCAGCAATGTCAGAGGATGAGGATGAAGGTTTGCTTATTCCAATTTCGGAAATCTTTCTCCAATCACCATGGTAGTCAGACATATTATATGTTCTTCAGCATCTTTCACCACCTCCCGGAATGTCTAGAAGCAAAGGTAGATCACTGAAACTCAAGTTTGCTAAATTCTGCATTTTAAACAGTGCTCTTTATTGGAAAGATCCAGGAGGTATTCTGCTTAATTGTTTGGTTGAAGATGAGGCTCAACAGGTGATGTATGACTTTCACAAAGGTGATTGTAGTGGTCATTTGTTTTGGAAAACTACAACTAATAAGGTGTTGAGAGTAGGATATTCTTGGCCCACTTTATTTTCATATTTGTAAAAAATAGTGATGAACTTCCATGAGTGTCAAGTTTTCCAAGGGAAAAGGAAATTGCTTCCTCTTCCTTTGAAACTAGTTTCAGTAAATGCTCCTTTCCAGCAGTGGGGACTTGATTTCATAGGGGAAAGCCATCCCGCATCATTAGCACAACACCGATGGATCTTGATAGGTATCGATTACTTCACCAAATGGATCGAGGCCATTCCAGCAAGGCAGGCCACTGATACGGTAGTCATTCAATTCTTAGAATCAAATATCTTGTCTCGTTTTGGATGTCCTCACAAAATCATAACAGATCACGCAACAATGTTTAGATCTAAAAAGATGGTGGAGTTCTGCGACAAATACAATATTGTGTTGGGCCATTCAACAACATACTACCCGCAAGGCAACGACCTGGAAGAATCATCGAATAAATCTATGATAAACATAATCAAGAAAATGCTGGAAACAAATAAGAGGAATTGGCATCAAAATCTCATCAATGCGTTATGGGTGGATAGATTCAGCTGCAAGAAATCCATAGGTATGTCACCATTTGAGTTAGTTTATGGCACTGATACTATGTTTCCTACATCACTTACAGTTCTGGTCATGAGACTATTGCAAGAGGTTGGCAGCGAAGAGGACGATAATCAGCAAAGGATCAATCAAATGATCCACCTTCAGCAGACAAGAGAGGAATTTTCTCAGAACGCTATTCAGTTGCAGGAGAAGATAAAGAAAATCTATGACTGTAAGACCAAAGCAGAAAATTTTCAGTTGGACGATGTGATGTTGAGATGGAATGCACGAAATGAGGACAAAGGGGAGCATGGTAAGTTAGACAACCTGTGGAAAGGACCATATAAGATTGCAGCATACAGGGGACATAATGCCTTTCTTCTCTCACAGATGGATGGCCAAGATTGCCCTGGGGGACCAGTGAAAGGTAGGCTTTTGAAGCACTACCACTTTTGAGATATTGGATCCAAAATTTTGTCACAATCATTGTATATACCATTGCTATTGTTGGTCAGATTTCAAGTACACAGTCATTGAAGTTTGGGGCCCGAGGTGAAGCCTATAAAACTTGAATGATATGTGTAAGTTTTGCTGGTTTTAAAGTCATAGTTTGAGTCAGAGTCAGTCTGCATTATGTCAATTTTCAGTATTTTGACCATATTTTCCCAATGGATAAGGCTACTTGGTCTACGGTGTTCTTGGCACCTCCAAAGAGCTACCATCCCCATTGGATCCAATTTTAGTGTCAATCTTGTTATACTGCCATCAGTGATCAAATTTACTCTTTTTCATTTGCATAGTAGGTGTCCCATACCATAAATTTTCATCACTCCATTAGGTCATGGTTTCATTGATGGTATTGGTATTTCATCAGTTTTCCCTCATGTGAAACTTGTTGATTCTCCTCTCTATGGTCTTCAGTTATGATTCACTTTCACTCCACAGTTAATGTTATTAGGTCAAAGGGTTGGTCTCATTAGGTTCTAGGGTCTCATCATGATCAAATTAATGAGTCAAGTGTCAATAAATATCAGTAAGGTCATGAGGAGGTCAATTAACCTCAAAGGCACAGTATCTGGAAAGATCAAAGAATTTTTCTATTGAGCTTGATGTAATTTTCACCTCAAAACCATGTTTTGAAGTGAAAACATGGTATTTTTCTTTTATTATCATATTTTATGTAATTTTATGTATTCATATGTAATAGGTTGCACTTCAGAAGCTGCCATCTCCACAAAGCCACCACCCTACTGTTCAAAGGTGTTTTCCACAGTATTTTCAGTACAAAATCATGTTCTAAGTACGTCCATGAGAAAGAACCCGAAATGAGCTTTCCAACGATATATTATACTCCCCAAACTGACTCCTGGATTGAAAGATATGCCTAAGTGAACAAAAATCCCCAAAGGCCTAACCTTACCCCTTTTCTCATTGTCCCTTAGACTTTATTTCATATAATTTTAAATTTTTCATTATAAAATCCTTTCCCTCTAAACCAATCGTGCCATTTAAATTGCATACTTCCAATTGACCAGTCCCCGATAACAAATATCCGATGAAATTGACCCCGCCCGATCACATCTAGACCGTCGATCCGCCCTTCCGATCGAACGACTCACAAGCCATCGCATAATCGCAATCACATTTCCTTCGCTATTTTTTAAACCCGCTCCCTTTTACAATTGCGATTGCGATTTCCCTCGGTCCCACCTTAAAACCCTTTCGCCTTTTCAATGAAAAATGGTTTTTTCCCTATGTAAAAGTGCAAAACTCCTCTTAAATTGTTTTAAAGGTATTTCTTAAGTCACTCATTGCATCGGAGTTTTTCCCACTGCTTCCATCGCATCGCAAGTTTTTACGACATGCTCCTACTTCCCTTCTATTCTGATTTGCGATTGCGATTTCCCCTTTCCCCCTATACACTATCGCATCACAATTTTCCAATCGCATTCCCTCCGCTATGTGATACACCTCTTCCCCTCTTCTGATTTCGATTTTCGATTACGATTTGCGATCGCGATCTGGGCCCACCTCCCTTTCCCCTCGTTTTTTTTTTTAAATCAAAATAGGAATTTTCTTCATTAAATGGAAATTTCATTTTTATTGGTTCCAAAGGGCATTTCTCGGCATAAAGGGGATTTTTGACAAAGAAAAAGAAACAATCAAGGCCGAGAAACTAAATACAAAACCAGAGACTTCTATAGCAAGCAATGAAAAGGGGATCTGTTCTTCATATTTCCTATTTTCATTCTTTGGATGTAATAGCAAACCCTAAAGATGGTCAAAATGTATTGTTTCTCCTTCTTTTCAGGGGCAGATTGTTGGCCTTTTTCCTATGTTCAGATTTCGGTTCCTGAGCTGGTAGAACAACTCCTCTTTCTATGGATCTACTCCCCTCAAAATTCTGTCTATTTAATGTAATTTCTGAGTCATTTGTAAGGGGAGAAAAAAAGTGTGGAATAGGTTGGAAATCACTGAGGACGCTCTGAAATCCATTTGTAATAGTTTGGCAGGGAATTAATAAAGAAATTCAGCACTAATTTGTGGGATCCCTGTGGTATGGATTTTAGCATTGTTCTTTCCTTTGTGTTCATCTGTTAATTGATGTTGGCCATTCATTTCATTCATATCTCTGGTTGAATTTTTTCACGATATATAGGTAGAATCCATTGTATAATGCTCTGCCTTGGGAAATCATTCAATATTTGATGTTTTCTTCTGTTTGAAAAGGATCCATATCCTATGCCCTTTTAAGCTCCTCACCAGTCTTAAACATTCCATCATTATTTAAACTGAATTGTTAAAATCCCTGCCTACCTTGCCCCATGAAATACCCTGTATCTCTGATTTAATTCCCCATTTTCAAACTGCTTAACCCCATCTGTTCCATACAACCCTGAAAATTCATAAAAACATTTCCAATTATTGTACCTAGCCTAAAATCAGTTTACTCTTATATTTCATTGAATATTTTTCTCAGAGAGAGCCCTCTCCTGACCTTGTAGGGCTAGCTACAAGGCTGAGCGTGGTTTGAGGTTACCCTGATTTGCCTTCTTTCAGCCTAAGGTTCAAATTAGGTGCTAACAGAATATTTTGAGGAATATTCCCTTTTCTCTAACTAATCAGATTGCGCCACATGGCTTAATCTGGGTCGTTGATTTTTGTGGTATGGAATTGATTCTGACCGTTAATGGATTTGTACGTATTTTTAATGGTCTGTTGGATGAGAAACATGTGGCAAGCCTAGAGGCTGCCACGTGTCCTCAGGAGGGTATGGTAAAATTTTATTGGAATCCAAAGGGTTCGACCACATGACCTCCATAACGCCCGCGAAGACCTCTAACCAATCCACCTACAACATGTTTCTTAACCCTTATATCTTCCACATTCATTTATGGTTTAAATGGTTGAAAATTGAGGGGGGGACCCGCCAGCGGTCGCAACCCGCTGGTGGCCCCAAAACAATGGTCACGTGATATGTTAACCCACAACATCAAACGTTATGTTAACTAGCGGCTTAAACCTTAACCATCGTCGATGATCACTTTCGCATGTCACGTTGTGACATTAAAACAATAACGTAACAGTTTTAAAAATCGTAACTTCAAACAAAATTGGCATTTCATCCACTTTCTATATGTTTACCGAGATTGATTCGATTGCTTTGAGGTTGGGCACCTTGCCTTGATGCTCTATTACTTTTTGCGAGAGGAGCGTTAAGCCGCTCGACCAAAGGGAGAGGAGTGACTTCCGGCGAAACAAACCTCAATCACAAGTCGTGGTAACATTAAATTGCAGTTGACGGTTCTTCGGGCAGCTTATCTGGCGGAGATGTTTAACGCTGTCACATGGGTGGGGTAATGGCAACAAATTCCACGATTGTGGAACATGGAGTTATGGTTCCGCTCCAAACTCAACGCAGATTTTTAAAAGCCATAACCGCATGGTTTTAGATAGGGTGTTGGCGTGTGACCACCCCGACCTAATCACTCATATTTAATCCAAACGGTCTTTCTGGCGGGATTTGGAGTGCACCCCTAATTTTAGGGCATTCCATTAATTTAACTCCAATTAAGTGCGAGTCTCCACTTTTAGTGGAGCTTTTCTAGCTAACATTGGGAAAAACACATTGGGAGGTCAATTTTCGATCAATTTGGGTAAAACAAGAGTCTAACTAGACTAATTTGAGCATTTTGGAGCCATTGGTGTAGAGAAAACAACCATTATAGGCCTATAAAAAATGTAATTTTCAATTTTGAGCATAATGATAAAGAGGGACATGCCATTGGGAGCTAGACCAGCAGATGTAGCCCAGGAGGGGTGAACTACTTCATCATGCCTACTGTGTGAAACTTATGTGTGATTGTAATTCTCTGGTATACACTATTTTTCATTGTTTTTAGGCTTATTTTCATGCGTAAAGTTCACAAATTCATCTATGTTTCATTGTTAAAACATGCTTTCCTTAACAAACAAATAGAGACAAACTGTACATGTTTTTAATACTGAAAGGACACTTAGCACAGAAAACTAATACCCTCCTTTCAGATCAGGTTGGTATCAGAGCTAGAGTTTAATATCTGGTGTTGTTTTGTGCAAAGTTTTGTTTAACTGTTTGCAAGGGTTTTCATGCTTACTAGGCTCAAGCTTAAGAGAGGAGAGGGAAAACTGGTGGAAGAAAGAGGTTCTCAAAGTGAGCCACAACAAAGGAGGGCAAGATTTCCACATTCTCCACCACCTAGTTCACCTCCAAAAGAATTAGAAGAAGCTATAAGCATGCCTCCAAGAGAAGAAGAAACCCATGAAGAGGTGGATCCCAAAGAAGAAGAAAGAGTGTTCAGGAAAGCATTACTTGACATGACTGAAATGGTGAGAGTCCTTTATCAAGAAAGGAATGAAATACTAGAAGGAGAAGGATCCAAACTTCACAAGGAAGGTCAAGGATCATCAAAAGGCCAAAATGATGAAGATAAATCAAATAAGGGCAATAGAGGAAATGGAGACAGTGGAAAGTCACCATCATCACCCTCATCTTCATCCTCATCATCCTCTACTTCATCTTCAGTACATCAGCCATACAAGGCAAAGAACACTGGTAAAAGTCCTTTTCTAAAACTTGATGTTAAGTTTGAATTTCCAATGTTTAATGGTGAAGTCAATGCAGAAAATCTAGATAATTGGATTAGGCAATTGGAGGTCTATTTGAGAATCCAAAATTTTCATGATGATGATACCAAAATGCAACTAGCTTCATTGAGAATGGAAGGTGCAACACATGTTTGGTGGGAAGCCAGGAAAAAGGAGGAGATCAAGAAGCATGGTAAGATTATCCTATCATGGACTGATTTCATTTCTGCAATAAAACAACAGTTTTATCCATTAGCTCACATGCAGAAAGCCATAATGGGCTAGAAAAATTTTAAACAATTGAAAGGATAAAATGTACAAGTTTATACTCAAGAATTCAGGAGAAGATCTCTCTTATTAGGAGTAGATTTTCAGAGCCAAGACACTTTGCTCAAGTATATAGGAGGCTTACATACCTACCTAAGACACACTATCCTCATGTTTAACCCTACAAGCCTAGATGAGTTTGTGTACAAGCCACACATTTAGAGGCAAGGGGAAAACAAAACTTAGATGAGAATGAGGAAAATGAGTTTAAAGGAAAATGGAAGAAAAATAGAAATGAAAATATCAGAAAAGAGAAGGGAAAATTCTTTTGCAAACACTTTCTAAAACTAGCCATGATGAAGACTAGTGTTGGAAACTTCATCTAGAGTTGAAACCAGAAAGTTTGAAGGCCAAAGAGAAAGCCAAGGAGAAAGGAAAAATTGTTTCAATAGCTGAACAAGACTTAGGGTCAGATTCAGGAGATGAAACAAAAATCATAGCTATGGGACTAAACAATATGAAGGGGAAATATATTGAAACTAAACCCAGTTCTATTATATCTAACTGTCACATACAAGCTCCAAATGAAGAAGAAAGAATTAAACTGTTTCATGTGAGGGTCATTTCCAAACATACCAAGGTTGACACATTTTTTGATAGTGGGTCACAATAAAATTTAATCTCTAAATATTTTGTCAAGAAACTTAATCTTGATACCATTCCACATTCGAAACCATATCCACTTGGTTGGATTTGTAAGGATGAAAATTTACAGGTTTCAAAGAAGTGCATGTTGCATTTTGCAATAACTGCACATTTCATTTACAATTGAATTAGATGTCGTTCCACTTGATATAACAGGTATGGTGTTGGGCAGTCCTTACTTGTATGATAGGAAAGCAATCTTCCATGACCATGAGAAAAAATACCATTTATTTAAAGATGGCAAGGAGTATATTGTGAGAGCTCATCACAAGAAACTAGACACTTCTTTAGTTAATGCAGGGAAAATGAAGAGGCTACTCAATGCAATCCAAAACTTGACATTGATGATGATTAAACAAAAAGATGTTCTACATCATCCTTTTCAAACAAATGCTGATGTATGTAATGATTTGTTTCAGTTTGAAAGCAGGTTGTCTTTGAAAGAAGATGACAAGAAATTGTAGTAGTCGACATTGGTGTTGAACGGGGCTGAAAACAAGGTGTCAGTGCAAGAAGTTGCAAAGGTCCAAGAGAGGACAAAGCAACTTGGCAAAGAAGGCACATGATTCAGAAATTTTCATTGCTGGTTTCCAAAACGCATGGTACAATGGCGAAGAAACTTTGTCAAGAATCGACACAAGTTCAAGGAAAAAGAAGCAAAAAATCGCCATAAGGACAGAGTGCAAGGTGAGAAAAATTCCAAGTTTCCTTTGATTATAGACCAATGTAGAAACAAGATGTTTAATACAAAGTTATATTTTTGTTCTACAAGTTCAGAAAATTTTCAGCATGACAATGTCAAAGACACCAATGCATGGTCGACGAAATCAAGGAAAAAATTTTCTTTTCATGGAAAGCTCCAATTAATGAAATTAGGGAAATTTCAGTGGATAAATATTGGAAGAGTGGGGACACAATCTCCTCATCTTCATGTTTAGTAATCCAAAAAGATTTTGGGGTCCAAAAACTTCCTAATGGGGAGGTGTGATCAAGAGATCATATGTTATGCTCAAAATTGAAAGTGCTTGAAATAGGACTGAGCCCGAGCGACTAGAAAGGTCTTGTCATTTCGATTATGGCGCCGCGAATGGTTTGAAAAATTGATGTCGTATGAGGAAGATATCCTATTCTGTTAGTTTTCCCAAACAGCTAAAATTTTGTGACTGGGATGCCTAGTTAGCATATATGTATAGTCAGCAGATGGCACATTCTGGGGAATATTCCATTTTCTCACAGCCAATCATATCGTGCCACGTGGCTTAATCTGGGTCGTTGATTTTTGTGGTATGGAAGTGATTCTGACCATTGATGGATTTGTATGTATTTTTAATGGTTTGTTGGATGAGAAACATGTGGAAAGATCGGAGGCTGCCATGTGTCCTCAGGAGGGTATGGTAAAATTTTTATTGGAATCTAGGGGGTTCGACCCCGTGACCTCCATAGCACTCGCGAAGACCTCCAACCAATTTGCCTACAACATGTTTCTTAACCCTTATACCTTCCGCATTCATTTATTGTTTAAATGGTTGAAATTTGAGGGGGGGCGGGGGGGGGGGGAGGGACCGCCAGCAGTCCCAACCCGTTGGTGGTCCCAAAACAATGGTCACATGATATGTTAACCTGCAACATCAAACGTTATGTTAACCGGCAACTTAAACCTTAACCATTGGCAATGATCTCGTTCACATGTCACGTTGTGACATTAAAACAGCAACGTGACAGTGTTACAAACCGTAACTTCTGGTGGAACCGTAACCTCAGTCATATGTCGCGGTAACATTAAATTGCAACTGACGATTCTTCGGGCAGCTTATCTGGTGGAGATGTTTAACATTGTCACGTGGGCAGGGTAATGGAAACAAATTCCACGGTTGCAGAATATGGAGTTATGGTTCCGCTCCAAACTCAATGTAGATTGTTAAAAGCCATAACTACATGGTTTTAGGAGAGGGGTCAGCTTATGACCACCCTAACCTAACCACTAACATTTAATCCAAACGGTATTTTCGGAGAGATTTGGAGTATGCCCCTAATTTTAGGGCATTCCATTAATTTAACTGGACAGTTAAGTGCCAGTCTCCACTTTTAGTGGAGCTTTTCTAGTCAACATTGGGAAAAATGCATTGGGACATCAATTTTTGACCAATTTGGGTGAAACAAGAGTCTACCTAGACTAATTTGAGCATTTTGGAGCCACTGGTGTAGAGAAAAAATCCATTATAGGCCTATAAACACATGTAATTTGCAATTTTGAGCATAATTAAAAAGAGGGACATGCCATTGGGAGCTGGACCAGCAGATGTAGCCCAGGAGGGGTGAACTGCTTCATCATGCCTATTGTGTAAAACTTATGTGTGATTGTATTTCTCTATTATACACTACTTTTTAGTGTTTTTTAGGCTTATTTTCATGCTAAAAGTTCACAAATTGATCTATTATTCATGGTTAAAGCACTCATTCCTTAAGAAAACAAATGGAGACAAATTGTACATGTTTTTAATACTGAAAGGACACTTAGCACATCAAACTAATACCCTCCTTTCAGATCAACCAGCTGTAGAAGTACTTACATCAGGAGGAGGAACACTTGCATATTTGCAAGATGGTCTTGAGCTCTTGACATTATGAGTCCCATGCATGATTCATGAGATGCATGAGGAGGAGGAGGTAGATACCAGCACTGGTACAGTGGAAGGAGAGCAGCCATCATCATTACCAGTAGTTGGAGAGTCCATTGCACCGGTTGGAGGAACTCTTGTAGCCATGCAAGATGTTCCCAAGATTAAGCTTATCCAAGGTTTGCAAACACTTTCATATCATATTATTTCAGTACCTCATATTGAGATTTGTGAGAACATGCCATCAGGGCAATTGCATAACCAAGGATTAGAGCACCTTGCTGATTTGGAGCAGAAAATTATCACTACATAAAGGACCCTTGAATTGATCAAGGAGAAGATGTATAGCTATCCTATTTTATCATTGTTGAGCTACACCCAACACTTTGTGTTGAAGTGTGGAGTTTCAGAGGATCTGATGAGCATATTCCTATTCAATAGAATGCCAGACTATGAGTTCAACATTATGTATCGCCATGAGACAACAACTGCATCACCGTGTATATCAACAACGTTGTCTGAGCAGTAGTGATGAGATGAGGGCCCCATTATTCTCGGAGCATTCCGAAGGCAGATTCACTCATGAAGCACTAGAGGGACAAATGATATATGGTAGACATCTTGAGGTGGATATAATTTTCCATTATTAGGATGGAATCTTCTTGATGAGCATCTCACAACTCAAAAAGAGGTCGTTTCTACCTACAACATATCAGGAACCTTATGGGTTCTATTTGGCCATTGATGAGAGGATCTCATGGAGAGACCTCAAAGGAGGTGCACTTCAACATATCATGGAGTGCAAAGCTTATCAGATGGAGGAGAATGGTATTCTAACTTGGGTGGATGCCAAGTTTGAGCATGGCATGATTCATCATCCATAGTGGGATGGATGGATGAGGAGGATGAGCAAGGGGTTGATAACCTACTTGCAGATCTATGATACAGGGCAGCAAGAAGCATGGCTACGCTGGTTGCTTTTTGGTGAGTATAGTTACTACCCAACATCTCACATTTGTGTGATCGATGCCATATACATTACTGATTATATGTAGCAGCAGGAGGCATGGCTGCACTGGTTATTGTTGAGAGAGTTTGGCCATCACATGAAATTTCCTATGTCCATGTATGTAATTTTGTTTGGGACATGTCATAACTCTCACATGAGGTGGCAACAGGGAGCTTGTTTGTATTGGGCTGATGTGACATTTTACATGTCAATCAGTATGTTGTTGCTCTATGACTTGCATCATGATGATGTAGGGTGGCAGCAAGAATCCTTGTTGCTTTGGTTTCTTTTGGGAGAGTATGGGATAATTTTCTACCATACATTTCATGATCATGATAGAGGTTGGAAACAGGAGGCCTTACTGCATTGGCTTTTGTTGGGAGATTATGGTCATTATACTTGGTATGATGATGATGTGGTATGGCAGCAAGAGGTATTGTTGCGGTGGCTTCTCTTGAGAGAGTATGGCTACTCTACTTGGTATGATGATGATGTTATGTGGCAGCAAGAGGCATTTTTGTAGTGTCTTCTCTTGAGAGAGTGTGGCTCTCACACTTGGTTTAATGATGATTTGGCATGGAAGCAGGAGGATTTGCTACAGTGGCTACTATTGGGAGAGTATGGTTTGAAATTCTACATGTCTATCCATATGTATCTACTTCTTATTTTGCACAGTGCTTGGATGATGCTTGGATCCAACAAGGACAACAGGGCCAAGGATGGAAGCATGGAGAGATACAATATACTTCATGTAGCATGGGATGGAGAGATAGTTTATGAGTTGGGACTTTCCAATTCGGGAAGAGACCACTTCACTTTATGTATCTCATGCAAAGAGGAGGATTTTCGACAACATATGGTTGCCACTAGGAGGTTCATTGAGGAGGAGAGGCATCTAACTTTTCATTTGGAGGCGATTCCAGACATTCTAGAGAGGCAGCTTTGGAGTTGGGCATGCATAACACATTGGAGCACATGGGGAGACCTTCCATATGAGGATGCCATTTGGAGGGAGATGGATTGTTGTAGCATCCACTTTTGCAGTTTCTTAAGGACAAGCAACATTTTGGCAAGGAGGAATGTAATATTCCCAATTTTCCACCAGTTAATTGGAATATTAGAGTTCTTGCTTTTCTTAATTAATTAAGTAAATAAAAGGGTGCAGGGACCCATAAACCCCATATATGAATAAAATCCACTTTTTATGTGTGTATGTGGATAATTTAGAAGTAGAACTACATTATGGAGTAGTGGAGCAACTTCTTAATGAAGGAAGAGTGGAGATCACGTAGCATTAATGATAAGATCATGGAGATCATGGTGGAAGTCAAATGAGATCATGGTGCGATAAAATTAAGATCATAGAGCATTAATGATGAAATAGTGGAGGAAGTGGTGCATCTAATACAAACATGATGAGAGAGTGGGAATTAGATGAAAAGATGGTGGAGAACATGGAGAGACAGCACAGTCTTCATGGAGGCTAGTGGCCACATGTGCAGCGCAGTTATGAGGTGGGCTAGGGCTATGGAAGGCTCAAAAACCATATAAGGAAGATGAAGGCAGGATTTTTTTTTTTTATTGATTTGTTTAGATTTGGATTTTTCATTTGACATTTCTATGCACACTTCAGTTGTTTAGCTAAGTCTGCAGTGTTGTTTAGCACACAAGTGTTCCTGAGCAGAAATCCCACCTTTACCTACAGGGGACTTCGAGTGCCTACTCTGGGAAGGTTATTCTAAATTTTCATACATCATCAGGCATTGGTACCACATTCAACCCCTCTCTACAACACATTCAGTCTCAGGAATTACGCATTCTTGCTTGAGGGTTTGAGAGGAGGAGGTTGTTTCTAGCATTTCAGCTAGGAAACCAGTGGAGGATTCATCCTTTCACCTTGTGCTTCAAGATCAGTCTTCCAGGAGCAACATATTGATATCTGACATTTAGGCCAACATTACACACCTCCATGCATCAATAATTCCCCAAGGGATTACACAGTCCAGTCCTGTAGATCTAATGGAGGAGGGAAGTTTCCAGTATTTCAGCTAGAAATCCTATGAGGGACCATATCCTCACTTTGTATTCATTTTTTCCATCATTCTTGAGATAATTTTCATTATCTAGCATTAGGCTATATATTCTCCATCCTTGATAGTGCAATTTTACTCAGTTGTTCTGTATTCAACAACTGCATTCAGTGGAGGAGGAAGGAGGAGATAGATCTTGAGCTTCTGGCTTAAGGATCTGAAGGAGGGATCAACCCTATATGCATTGAGTTGGTTGTGCCTTATTACAGCCATCATATCTTTAGTTCATGCAATAGATCTACATACCCAACAGTGGTATAGTTGTAGGGCCTAAGAGGGTGATTTTCCAATATTGTCAGATCTAGAAATCCTTTCTGGGTTATCTTGTGTATTCATCATAGAGCCCGAATCTAAAATCTCAGCATCATCTGAGTTTCGAAACTACTAGATCTATACTTATATATTTTTCCGGTAGTTGTAGTCCCATAATTTGCAGCAGGGACAACACAGTATCCCTTCCAGTAGTCCAACAGTTATGCAGTCCCTCTTGTGGGAGGAATTCAGGGTCATTCTAGGCTACTTGTTTGGCGTGAGTGTCTCATATTTTGAGAACTGTTGTACTGGTTTGTCCACCTCCTATTAATAACATGGCTCAACTATTCTATACATTTTTATGGTGTATTTAGATTATTTTTTCCTTGCCGCAGTTTTCAATTATTGTGTTTTTGTATTACTGCATTCTCCCTTTTGGGAATTTACACTCTTTCGAGGAAGTAGTAGAGAAACTTTTATGGGACGATGAAATGATGGAGGTCTAATTTTTTGATCAGGGACCCTTTGCTCCCTATATTTGATTTGGGGAGGATTTCTCTTGGGATTTTGATTACGATTTTAGGTGCAAGCTGATTTTATCTGGGAGCAACCCTCTCATTTAGATTAATCCTTTCCATCATTCTTTCTATTGTTCTAACTAATGAATCAATTTTAGCATCGGCAAAAGAAGTTGAGGGTTCTTCTTTTATGGTCACTCTCCTTTCATTCCTAATTCTAGCTCTATTTTCTAACATATTTTCTTCTACACTCACTGCATCCCTTTGCATTTCTTCTAATGTTGATGAATTTATTTCTCTAATCTAGTAAGACATGTATGCCTCAATGCCATCTGGGAATTTAATTAAGGCCAAACCTTGTGGTGGTTTAATATTAGCAGGAATTGCATTGTATACACTGTTAAATCTAGTGCAATAATCTTGAACATTTTCCCCTGGTGCCCTCCTAATGCTTTCATACTCAGATAAAATCTGAAGAGGGTTCTTTTTAATTTCCCACCTATTAAGGAATGTCTGATGGAATGTAGGGAGATCATTTATGTTAGTAGTAGGAAAAACTTTAAACCATTTCCTAACCTATCCTATGAGACTTTGTGCAAACAACCTCATTTTTATGTTTTCCTCATATACCTCTTGAAGGTCAAAACTATCATTCATCCTATCTACATGTTGTTGGGCAGTGATAGGTCCAGTTCCATCAAATTAAGGAATTCTTGTTTGATAATCCTGTGGCATGTTTTCCAAAGGAGCTTGAAGGAAAAGGGGAGCATATCTAGCTGCCATTATAGGGATATGGGGATGAATAATATGAGGATTGATCAAAGGTAGATGTTGGATAGCGGGTGGAGGCTGAATCAAGGGTGGAAGATGAACTAAAGGTTGATGCTTTGGTGAAGATAAAGTTTGGATTGTGGATGAATATTGGGGAGAAGATGGGGTTTGAGTAGCTTTATGAGAAACTACTGGGAATGGTATTGGAAACTATAGAAGAGGTAGGACTAGTTGATCTAGGATGCACAGATTGTGATGAGGTGGATGATTCTAAAAAATAAGTGAGGCAAAAGAGTTCTATAGATTTTTGGACATAAGAACGGAAAGGTAAATACCTGAAACTAAACCTTGAAATTTATCAAAATCCTAGATAATCTGAAGGTCTATATCAGGGGAAGAAAATTGTGCTTCAAATGAATGTCTTATTAGTGTAGCTTGGTATACTACTATTTGATCTACCCAATTGGCTGACTTAGCTCTAAATAAACTTTGTTCAAAAGGTAATTCAAACTCAATGTCTTGTAGAGTTACAAAGTATTTTGGGAGTGAATCTTCTCTATGGGGAGGACTACTACTTCCTTGGCTCTCTGCTCTACTTTTTCTTCTCAGCAGCTTTTCAGGGTCATCAAAAATCACTGCAGGCAGGATGAGATCTAGTGTAGGCTCTTTTGGGAGCCAGAGTTGAAAACTAAAGCAAACACACACTTATTTAAAAAATAAAAAGGAAGCAATCTCTGGAAATTTTATTATCATTCACTTTTACCAGGGTTATGAATTCGAAGAAAATTTCAATATTTTCAATTAATTAACCAGTATGGTCGACACTCTGTTATCGTTCTATAATTTATGATATTGTGAGAATAAACATAGAGGAAAACATAAAAATTGCTTTGGAAGCTGGGATCTAGCCCTACTAGCTTCAGAGAGGGATCTCTCTGTAAAATTTGACTTTGTTTTTAATAAATTTTAGGCTAGTTATGATTATGCTTGATTGTTTGTTTGATTTTGATTGTTTGGTTGATTAAGTGACTATATTCCCATTGGGATATGGAGTCAAAAATATAACTGTTTTTGCATCAATATTTAAAATAGTTATCACAGGGAAAGCTAGGTTGCATTGAGTAGATGATTTTAAATGGATTATGGAGGTGAAATTCAGTAGAGATTGAAAAGTAATTAATTATTCTTCAATTTAACTTCAGTAGAAAACATGTAAATTGCAAAAGCAACCATAATAAGGTGTTCTTATTAACATGTCCTATTCATCACACTTTCAGTTTTACAATTAAGATTTTTCAGATGTTTACAGAGAAAGGAAAAACAATGAAATAACACAGTTACAGAAGAATAAATTTCACTAGTGAATACACCACATGAATCCTGTAATAATTCCTTTTATTATTGATGCTCTAGCAAAACTTGAAAATTACAATTGCTCGGTAGGAAAAATATACTCAGAAATCAACCTAGAATACTTCGTATAGTGAATTATTTATATTAATATTTTACAAAGCTAATTACATTAATGTTGTCTCAATAGACAATATATTATTAGCAAAAATTGAATAATAAACTCTAACTGTAAAAAAAAATAGGCTCAGTGGAGGTGATCTGGAACGTTGGCACTGTTTTAGAGGAAATAGTTGCTTAGTGGACCTATTTGTGGGTTGCGCTAGCTGTTGTGCTGGCTGCAGCTGACTTTTCTCATTTAATTTTCACTCCTTTAGCTCACATAATTTATCTTAATTTGATTACCTTTCGGTAAATATCAACAACCTTAGTATATCTAACAAAAGTATGTTTTACCACAAAGATGTGATTTACCTCATGATGAATAAAAAAGTCATTGCTAATTGCTTCCAGCAATGCTTTGCCTGTCATACTACCTTTAATACTGGAAAATTTAGTGCTATCCCTGGAAATTTCTTTCAATTTCTTCACATAATCTTCTTGAGCTATTAGCTTATCATTAATAACAAACAGAGAAGGCAAACTCTTATGTGTTAAAGGCTCAATCCTACTGAAGAATATATTCACTGCTATCTCTAAACCATGGCATTTCTCTTCTAACTGTCCAACCAAATTATTCTTGGTAAGAATCCTCTTTACTTCTAAGATGGTCTATGTTCTGTCATCCACTCACAAGTCATCTAGCTCATATATGTTCTTGGAGTTTAAGAACTTGATCCAGGAGGATCTTGATCGTTACAGTTTAGTAGAAAGATCCAAGTCAACTCCAGTAGTTCGATGTCCAGATCAGTTTCCAAATCTGCCAGTTTCGTCAATGTTGATCATGGTTCAGTCTTTAGAATCATCAAATCGCCAGTGAAAGCTCCTTCAGTGTCAAGGTCGTCATGTGTTTCGAGTTTGGATGAAAAAGGTGACATGGTATTTGTGAACCTAGTTCTAAGGTTTCCTAATGGTGAAATACCTTATGAAATGTAAAAGTATTATTCCTAAATACCTAAAAACATATGTCAAACTAAGACTTAAGGTTTAAAAACCTAACAAAATAGTCTAGCCCTAAATCCTAAACTCTAACCTAAAGGAGTGAAACCTAAGACCTAATCCTTATCCTAAGTTATAAATCCTAATAAAAAACCTAAGCGCTATGATAAAGTCCTATTCCTAAGTTTTATAAACCTAAGTCTAAAAATTCTTAGCGCAAATCTATTCAAAAACCTATGCCAAAAACCTTATTATAAAGGTTCAGATGTCAGGTTTAAAACCTATGGCATAAACATTATTCAATGGTTCGGGTTATAAGTTTTGAAACATTATATAAAACCTTATAATAAACCCACACAGCATTATATAACTGCGTGGTTTATGAAAAACCGTGTCAGAGTTCAGTTACAATGTGTGACTAGAGTTAAAGACCGCGACGGAGTTGTGGTTGACAACTGTTGTTTATACCGCGTATTATGCCATGTGATAGGTGTAAAGACCATAGTGGAGAATTTTAGTTTGACAACTGTTTAGACCGCCAGATGGACCATGACTGCCAGAGGAAAACCGTAGCCATCGCACCTGCTCGCCTGATCACATGCCGCAGGTAAGGTCCTCCACCCGGTTAGCCTAATCGTTGGGTGCATAATTATAATATATGGTCAGTTTTTGGGTTTTATGAATTAATTTCAGTGCTAAGGTTTGGGGATATTAATCCCTAGGTTTGTGTTGAAGGGATTTCGAAACCACTTATCCCTCCAATTGCTCAACAAATTGCTATTTGAGGATATCAGTGGTTCAATGCAGCTATTTAAGCCATGACATTGGTTCATGAAATCATCTTGGATTTTTGTGAAGGCATAGTGCTTTTGGAGTGCAGTTTCAAAAGGTTAGAGGCGATTTTGTTTGCAGCATTTCTTAGCCATCAGTGGTCGGAATTGAGCACGGAGATAGGCATCAGAAAGGAGAGGAAGATTAATTTATGTTTACAAGGTTCAGAAGTTCCTGTGAGCACAGTCTTTCTGTTCCATTTCAGTGTAAATATTCTTTAAGATAAATCCTAATAAAAATGGACGCCCACTTAAAAGCGGACCTAGAGATGTAGTCCAGGAGGGATGAACTCTGTCATCAAATTGTTTGCCTCTTCTTCTATCTGATTATTACTGTTATTTAATTCATTTATGCTGTTGGTTTATGTCATTTATCATTAAAGCATACTTCAGTTAACAGTCAATCTAAAGGACAAACAAATCAAACTGCTTAAGCACTTTATTCGATCACATTTAGATCATTTTTGGTATAAGAGCAGGTTGTACTTGTAGTTTTCTTGTCAGTGGATTTTAACCAAGTTGGGATTGCAACATGGAAAAGGCGAGCTTGAGGAATTCGATCCAGAGATCGGAAGGCATAAATTCGATCATCAATCAACGATGACAGGGACTGAGACCGTTGAGACTCCTGAAGCTACTGAAAAGAAACCCATGGATGAGAATCAAATCCAACAAATGTTTCTAAACATGTAGCAAATTTTGGTAGAATTATATGAAGACAAGAAGACGAGGGATGCAGCCTCATCATCAAAGGCATCAAATAAGAACAAGGGTAAATGCAAGGCAGATAAATCTCCTTCTCCTTCGTCATCTCCATCATCATCTTCTTCTTCTTCTACTTCTAGTTCTGAATCAGAAAAAGAAAAGAAACATAAGAATCCACTTTTGAAATTTGATGTTAAGTTCAAATTACCTGTGTATGATGGTGAAATAAACCCTGAGAAACTAGATAATTGGGTAAAATAGTTAGAATTCTATTGTCGTATTCAAGATATTACTGATGATAAGACAAAGATACAATTAGCTACTCTAAGAATGGGGGGTACTTCTTTGATTTGATGGGAGAGTAGGACACAGATAGATTTAAAGCGTAAGGGAAAAGTTATCACCTCATGGACTAAGTTTATTAAATCTCTAAAGAAACAATTCTATCTATTGGGTCACACATAGCAAGCTGTAATTGATTGGTAGTGCTTGCGACAAGGTAAGGGATAGAGTATTCAAGAGTTCACACAGGAATTCAGAAAGAAGGCATTAGCACTCGGTATTTCTTTGGACACAAAAGAAACTTTGTTGAAATATATTGGCAGTTTGCACTCATATTTGCAGCATACATTGTTAATGTTCAATCCTAATGATTTTGATGACATTTGTGTTCAAGAAATTCATGTCGAATCAGGTGGTATACCATTCAGGTTTACACCAAAGACATCCAAGCAGATGGAAACTGAAGACAACAAAAATAAGGGCAGGTCAAAGGGAAAGAATACTGTCATAGCTCAGAAGGAAGAAGATAGACGTACATGTACACATTGCCAAAGGATCGGCCATGATGAAGCTAGATGTTGGAAACTTCATCCAGAACTAAAGCCGAAGAAGTTTCAATCGAAGAAGGGTAAAAAGAAGGCTGAAACAACAATCCAGCAAGGCTTAGACTTGCGATCTGATTCAGGTGCTGAAGGTAAAATCACTGCTATGGTTACAACAGGTAAAATTTTTAATGCTAGTACTTCTACTTCTTCAAACATCAAACAACAGAATGAAGATAAAAAAATCGAGTTATTTCATATAAGGATAACTTCAAAGCATACTAAGATAGATACATTGTTCGATATGGGATCACAGTAAAATTTGATTTCTGAGTCATTGGTTAAATATTGGGTTTGAAAACACATAATCATCCAAAACCATATCCTTTAGGGTGGTTAAAGGAACAAAGTCAAATTCATGCTACCAAATAGTGTCGGTTAAAATTTGCAATTACAGCTAACTATATTGATGAAGTGGAGCTAGATGTGATACCATTAGACATTTGTGGAATTGTCTTAAGCAGCCCTTATCTCTATGACTGTGATGCAGTATTTTATAGAAAAGAACATGTGTATCATCTCAGAAAATATGGGATTAAGTACATCGTTCGGGCACATAAAAACAAAGATCACTTGAATTTAATTAATGCTAATCAGATGAAGTGCTTAATAAGTTCAAGTAGGAGATACATACTCATGTCGATAAAAGAGCAACATAAGGATATTATTGATACTTGTTCAGGTTGTGAAATTCAATATGAAGGTAATTTGGTTAAAAAGGTAGATTCGTCTTAGGATCTAGTTAAAGAACCAAAACATCTACTTCATAAAAAGAAAATATCACATGAGATGAAGTTGGTGTTTGATGCTGCTAATAATAGAATGTGTCACAAGTCAGTTTTAGAGTGTAAAGAAATAAAGCAAAAAATTCCAGGGAAGGTTGGAAAAGAATTAATGCGACAAATATCATCTCCATACAGTTCACCCATAATTTTAGCTCATAAGCAAAACAGGGTATGGGGAATAATTTTCGATGTTAAAGTTGATTCAATTAAGCAGAAAATCTTCACAGTATTGATAAATCATCAACAACCATATGAATTTAAAATAGTTGTTAAAGGATATGCATTAGAAATAGTGATTCACATAGATTATCAGCTTCTTCAATACTTTCAGTCATATACTAAGATGCAACAATCTCACTACAGTTGGATGGGATTTCTTCAGCAAAATCACTTAGTAATGAAGGACAGGGAAGGTGTAACAAGTAAAGTAGTTGATATGTTGTCTTTGAATGCTTTAGTAGTACTGCATAAAAATTCATTGGTTTATGTAATTTATGTAGAAAAGTATAGTATTGATAATGATTTCGAAGATACTTTTGAATCGCTAACTCATAATGCTCATATAGAAAAGGTGTAGGTTATTCGAGAAATTTATCTTTCTCGGATTGCAGGCGTAAGAAAGATTATGACACAAAGTCAAAAATATTGTTACTGGCCTGATATGTATGAAAAAATTGTGAAGTACATAAAGGGATGTGTAATGTGTTCGACAAGCAGGCCATGCAATCAAAATATTGGTTTGCACATACCACTTCCAGTTCCTTTGCAACCATGGGGCAGCATGGATTTGGTTCAAGGACAGACAGAAATGGCGAACAAGACTGGGATACATATTCTTCGAGGTAACTATAGTATACATCCTAAATGTGGGATGAATTTGTAACTTATCTGTATCAAGCTTACAATCAAGCCTTACACTCTTCTGCGCCACGACAAGAATTAAGTCAAGACAGGTTCAAATTGCGCCATGATAGCATCAGTTTTAGGTCAACGAGCAGGTATGGTTGTATGTCATCAAAGTCAAGATGAAAGTGAGAGAGTTGTATTCTCACTTATTGTCAGTTTAAAATTAAGCTTTTGTGGTCCAAAATATTTTTAAGTGTGAGAGGATTGATCCAGGAGGATCTTGATCATTATAGTTTAGTAAAAAGATCCAAGTCAACTCCAGCAGTTCGATGTCCAAATCAGTTTCCAAATCCACCAGTTTCATCAATGTTGATCATGGTTCAGTCTTCAGAATCGTCAAATTTCCAGTGAAAGCTCCTTCGGTGTCAAGGTCGTCATGTGTTTCGAGTTTGGATGAAAAAGGTGACATGGTATTTGTGGACCTAGTTCTAAGGTTTCCTAATGGTGAAATACCTTATGAAATGTAAAATTCCTATTCCTAAATACCTAAAAACATATGTCAAACTAAAACTTAAGGTTTAAAAACCTAACAAAATATCCTAGCCCTAAATCCTAAACTCTAACATTAAAGGAGTAAAACCTAAGACCTATGATAAAGTCCTATTCCTAAGTTTTATAAACCTAAGTCTAAAAATTCCTAGCGCAAATATATTTAAAACCATATTATAAAAACCTATGCCAAAAACCTTATTATAAAGGTTCGGATGTCGGGTTTAAAACCTATGGCATAAACATTATTCAATGGTTCGAGTTATAATTTTTGAAACATTATATAAAACCTTATAATAAACCCTCTCAGTGTTATATAACCGTGTGGTTTATGAAAAACCATGTCGGAGTTCAATTACAATGTGTGACCAGAGTTAAAGACTGCGGCGGAGTTGTGGTTGACAACTATTGTTTATACCGCGTATTATGCCATGTGACAGGTGTAAAGACCGCAGAGAAAAATGTTAGTTTGACAACTATTTAGACCGCCAGATGGACCGTAACCGCCGGAGGAAAACCGTAGCCGTCGTGCCCGCCCGCCTGATCACATGCCGCAGGTAAGGTCCTCCGCTCGGTTAGCCTAACCGTCGAGCGGATAATTATAATATATGCTCAGTTTTTGGGTTTTATGAATTAATTTCAATGCTAAGGTTTGGGGATATTAATCCCTAGGTTTGTGTTGAAGGGATTTCAAAACCACTTATCCCTCCAATTGCTCAACAAATTGCTAATTAAGGATATCATTGGTTTGATGCAGCTATTTAATCCATGACATTGGCTCATGAAATCATCTTGGATTTTTGTGAAGGCATAGTGATTTTGGAGTGTAGTTTCAGAAGGTTAGAGGCGATTTTGTTTGCAGCATTGCTCAGTCGTTGGTGGTCGGAATTGAGAATGGATAGAGGCATCGGAAAGGAGAGGAAGAGTAATTTCTATTGACAGGATTTAGAAGTGTCTGCTAGCATAGTCTTTCTGTTCCATTTCAGTGTAAATACTCTTCAAGGTCAATCCTAATAAAAATGGACGCCCACTTAAAAGCGGACCCGAAGATGTAGTCCAGGAGGGACGAACTTCGTCATCAAATTGTTTGCCTCTTCTTCTCTCTGATTATTATTGTTATTTAATTCATTTATGCTGTTGGTTTATGTCATTTATCATTAAATAATACTTCAATTAACAATAAATCTAAAGAACAAAATAATCAAACTGCTTAAGCACTTTATTGATCACATTCAGATCATTTGAGGATGTTATTTGATGCAATAGGCATATCTCCAAGCTCTTCTTTGATATTTGCGATAGCATCATTTTCCTTCTTAATCAATTCCTTCTATTCAAAAATAATCTAGATGGAGGGCCATATTTCATTAATAGAGTTCATAATATCTGCCCAGATGATTTCCTTGGCTTGGGCCAAGGTCTGTCCAACGGATGATTCTCTCTCTGACTTCTGTAATCTCTATATTAATTTTTGTGCTCTCTAAGTCTCTACCAAATGTGAGGCTTCAGTCCTTGATCTCTGGTCCTGTAACACTTTGACTTGATCTTGCAACTTCTTGATTTCCTTTTTCTGGATAGACATATTCTCCACTGCCTTTGTCAATTTCTCTGCACCATCTGATGTTTTTGTTGTAGAATTTGTAGTTGTGGGGATAGTTGTAAGACGTACAACATCCAACGGAACCATGGAAATTTTTGCAATCTTCTCCCTCTCCTTGATCATTTTTTCCATTTCTATCTACATTTGTCTCAACTGTGCATTTTTCACCATGACGAGCTTCATCATATCAATCTTTTGAGACTCTGTTTCTTCGATGTCTTTGGTGAGGGGGTATTCTCTATTTGACAACTTTAGTTGTTTCCTCAATGCTTCTATGTCAGAATTCTTCTTCTTTATTATCTCCTCTACATCATTCATGTTGGAGGGATCATATCCTATCTTGACTACCAATTCCTCCAAAGATTTTATCCTTGTATCTTTGGCAAGAGAGTAGATTTTCTCCATCTTTAGCTGTGACTGAATGTTTGCCAAGGAAACCTGCAATTTAGGTAAACTCATGGTTGTATTAGTTAAGGTAGAGGAAATTATTTCACCTGTTTTCTTATGTATCTCCATTTTATGAATGGGACAAATGTCGTTGATGTCAAACTCAAATGAATTTTTCTTGTAATCAGTTGTTGTCTTGGGCTGTGAAATATGTGCCTCAAGAAAGGCCATTTGCATTTTACCTTTCTTGGAGTCAAATGCTGACAACAACCTACTCTGAGAACTGGAAGTCTGCCTCTATAATTGGCTATATGTACTGTTCTTCAAAGTCTCATTCTTCAGTTTGATTTCCCTTAATGTATCAAACATTTTTTTCTCTTCCCCCCCTGGGACAACATTAGTTGTCTGAATAACTTGTTGTCGGTCCTATGAAGCTGTAGAAGTATTAGGAGAAAGGGTGGATTGGCCACCAACTTGAGAGGATGTAGGTGTCCCTTTAGTGATTATGACAACCTCCTTTTCTGAATCCTTATTTGGATTGACTTTAGGATTGAGTTTGGTTCTTTTCCTGTACATTATCTTTAACTCTTTGCTTGTAGTATCAGTCACTAAAGGTGACTCTTCTTCTCTCATTCTTTTTTCTGCTTTTTCCTGTGGGACAAGAGTTTGTGATGTTGATGTAGAGACTAGCTTCTCCTCAGCTTCCTGCAAAGTATTTTCAGCCCACTCCATTTTTTTTCATGTACTTTTCTATCTCTAGCCTATGATTATGTATATAAGGAGTAGTCTTGTTTTCTACCCTTAATTTTGAAATGGTTTCCAATGGATCATAGTACCAGGTAAAGCTGAGACTGAACTTCATTTCCTTCAAGATATTGTCTGCTTCCTCCCCTGTTGACCTTCTGTTGCAAATAAAAGGCCCAATCTGTGGTTTAATCCTGAACTATGATTTCTTCTTTGTTGTTACAAAATGGATTTCATCAGCATTCAACATCTACCTAATGTACTCTAAGGAAAAAATCCTCATTGGGAGGAATTTTGGAAGCTTGTAAGGAGCAAGCTCACAACCATAAACTCTCAATTCTGTGTAGTTTTGGTATAAATACTAGTCTCTTGTCTTTGCTTGATCTGATAGATGTAGAATCGTTTTGATATCCTAACTAATTCTTGGTTCAACTGTACTCCTAAGAAGGCTCATTGCTGGATGTACACAAAGTTCAATGAACTGTTTGTACGAATACTCATTCTGCTCTTTCATCACCATTGTGGTCTAGAAGATGACTGACTGTTGATTTCCATCATCATCTAATTTCTGCATTGAAAATTTAAACCTATCTGCTTGGAAATATAGAAACATGTAAACTAGAACAGAGGAATATTTAAACACCTCTTCTGTCTAAAATTTGACAAATTGGTCATGAATACTATCTGCTAGGAATTGGCTAGAATTAAAAGGATAGATGGTTTAGAATCTGCAGAAAATATGGAGAGGAAACCTATGATTGGATCATCTATCCACTGGTCATAATAATATCCCAGGAGATATGAAATGACTGTGATGATTTTCTTGGCTCTGTCAGGGAAAATGGAGGAAGAGTAAGGAGGGTTCTTTTTAGGCAACTAAGTGTCTTTAGCTAGAAAAAGTTAAAAGGTTTTTTCCCTTTTAGCAAAATCTAGTTTCCGATACAATTCATTAAGGGCTTCTAGGGAGAAAGGAGTTTCATTTTCCATAGAAGGGGCCTGCATCATTTGATTGATGGATTGTGCAGTGATGGTGAAGAGAATTTCACCTGTGGGGGAAATTATAGCTCTCTGGCTGGGTATATAACAAGCTTGACATTTACAGATGAATTCAGGGGCACTGTGAGTATGGGAGAAAATATAGTGAGGTAAATTTGACTTCCATGGTCCAATGTCATCTGAATTATCTATGTATTTGTCCTCTAACCAACAATACATCTCGAATAGTTCAAATTCACAAAGTTTCATGTATTTTATAGTCTATTTCAACTAGAGGGACATGGTCTAAATCAACAGGAGGATGGATCAGAGGGTTGGATGGTTCCTTCTGTCCTTTCTTCCTAGTAGGCATTATGAATTAGTTTCAGAGAAATACAAAGGATTTATAACAGGGAACAGGTTTACCGAGACTGTGTAATGCTTTGGATTAATTGAAGAAGGTGCAGGGAACACAGTGCTACGGTTGGCGATGAATGGATGAATCAAATAGGAGCATTGTAAAACATATCAAAAACAATGGAAATGGTAGAAAATGAGTAGAGTAAAGGTTAAATTGGTTTACAATACCTAGTTTTATACACAGCTGGATTTTTCTGTTGATTAAGGCGCAGATCTGTTACATTAATGGTCATTTGTTTGATTAAATGAATTAGTGGATTGATTTCTACGAGAAGGTAAGTGATTGGAAATGGGTGTATGAGTTGGCACGAAGGGACTGGCAGGCGCAACAGATATGTGAGTGGTTTAGGAATGACGGAGAAAGTAGTTTTCAGGGGGGGTATAAGCGGAGGAGGGTGTAAAACACAGAGAAGTCACCACGTTGCTATGGGTCCGCAGCTTAGAATAACTTTTTTCGAACCCACCCCCCCCAAAGGCGGTAAAGATCGGATGGAGAGGGGGGGGCTGAAAGTGAATGTGGACTGTTGATCTGTAGGCGAAGGAAGATGATGGCAGATAGGTGTGGGGCATTTAAAATGGAGTGATTTGACTGCTTGTCGGGTAGCGACATACTTTATTCAAAGTAAAAACTTAGGATATATGGTTGATATGCCAAGATTTTCATTATGCAGTCAAATTCTTTAGTCAAAGTAAAAACTTAGGATAAAATGCTTTTATCGCTTTTCCCTTTTATATGCATAGACACATTTGAAAACCAAACTTTAGGATAACCATTTTAATCTTTTCTAAGGCTCTAAAAACACTTCTACCTTCCCATTGAATTTTATTTCTTTTGATAGGCTAACATTTTTTCTTCTTTGTTCTTAGGGTGCATTTAGGCTAGCAAACCCACATCACTTTTTTTTTTATATGAAAAAAAATATAATCTACTCTATCACTTATTTCTCCTATTGATTCAGATTAACCAGTTGAATCAATTTCATTTCCTACCTAACTATTGATTTACCAAGATTAAATGGTTTGGAAAACCTTTATTCACTAACCTAATTAACAAAAATTCAGAGTTGTTCAATCATGATTAAGTTGTATGATTTGAACACAAATCTAGTCATTGTGGCATTTTTGAACAAGATGCACACAATATCATTTAATGATGATATAAAGAAAACTAATCTATCAGTAGTGGCATTTGAATTTGCAGCACTTTCATTGTTATTTCTATTTTTCCTTTTGTGGGGTTCTTATTTTCTTGTATTCTTTTCAATTTTTCTTTCTTTTTTATATACCCTCTTTTCATTTTCTTTTATATATAATTTACATGAAAATCATTTACAATGTAAGATTACTGAAACAAAATACTCAATCACCTTGAGATCCTATAACTTATAGGACCCTAACAGATGGTATAAAAGATAACCTTATCCCATACACTTCAAACATAGACTCTGCTCAAGAAATGTATGAAGCCTTATCCAAATTGTTCACCATCAAGAATCTTGGTCAAGTTTCAAGTCTTAAGAATGAACTAAGGACCATAAAAATGAAAAAGGATGATACAGTGGCTTACTTTTTCGTAAGGATAGCTATAATTAGAGATGATCTCCAAGCCATAAATGAGATAATACCTAAAAAACAGCTCGTGATCACCGCACTTATGGGATTGCCACCTTCTTAGAGTGCCTTTTCTTCAGGAATCAACAATTGGAAGGAAACTCCTACATTCTAACAATTATTGAATGCATGTAGTCAAGAAGAAGTGATAATTTCATTAGTAGACAACAAAGAGAATGAATAAGAGAAAAATTCAAATTCCTACTCCACTCATCACAAGAACAAAGTAACCTTCAAGAAGTCTAAAGGGCCAAGAAGAAAGGTAGACTTATCCAAGATAGAATGCTACAATTGTCACAAGATGGGTCACTATAAAAATGATTGTCATGACAATCCTAGGAACAAAAAGAGGAATAGGGATCAAGAAAATGTTGTTGAGGAAGGATCTCCACATAAGAACAAGTCCTAAGAATCAGAAATAAAGGAATTACACTACTAAGGCCTCTACTCTAAGTTTTGATTGTTTTCATTTATGTTTTATTTCCTAGACATATTTATTTTTTTAACATGCTTCAGAAAAAAAAAATTGAATTATTTTGATAAATTTATAGGTATCCCTCAAGATTGGATTGATAGGGAGCCCTCACCATTTTCCAAAGATAATTATCTTACTTCTTGCATTAATATTTTTATATTTTATTTCCCTCTCTCTTATCTATATGTGTTTTTATTAGATGCTAATAACATTTCTTTTGATATTTTCCTTGTTTAGGAAAGTCTTGATGATTTCTCAGGGGTTATGGAGAAGACCTCACAAGAAAAAGCATGATAGAATTTCTATTGAAATTGATGTCCTACAAGGTTTGTTAAGAAACAACTCAAAGGTATGTATTAAACCATAATCTTTGTTATCTTTGCGATAAAGGTATACTCATTTGTTTTAATAATATGTTCTACATTACTAACATTGTTGTGTCTAGCACATTTGAATCATAAAGATTCTTATTTGGGTGATTAATAATTAGATTGAATCTACCCACATTAAAAATCATTCATCATTTTGTGGAACCCCAAAAAGTTTCTTTGTAAAAACATAACCTAAGTGTATGTCGATGCTTATGTGAAAACCCTAGTCTACTTAGGGTTATTGATGAAATCTAGAAAATCCTATTCTTTTGATTTTTTGGGTTTTGATGGTAATGTCATGTTTTGGGTTTTGGTAGTGCTATCGAAACCCTACCCCTTTAGGGTTGGATAGTCATGTATTGAAATCCTAGACCTTTATATATTTTGGTAAATTATGGTTTATGAGAAAAAACCCTTTGGTATCTATAATAAGATCCTAGGAATGAAACCCTAGGTGAATTTTTGTATGTCTGAACGAAACCCTAACCTAACTAAGATTGTTATATGTCTAGCTTTAATGTATTGATATTTTTGTCTTGGGTTTTCCTGATATATGTTGTTGTGATATGCATGTGCATGACTATGAAATCCTAAATATGTATATTGTTGATTATCACAATTCTTGGGTTTGTAACTAAACCATAGCAGAAGTTTGATATTCTAGGATATGATGTTATTGTTTCAGATGTGATGATAAAGTCTCTTGTTTACAAAATGTTGGTCATATTTTTGAAACCTTATATTTCTTTGTGATTGGTTTTGATTGTCGATATCTAAAGCTTAGTATCTCATAAATGGAATCTAGGATTTGCATTAAATCCTAGTAGAAGTCTAATATATGAATTCTAAAATTTTTAGATGCATTGTAAAACTACACTTGTTTGAATTTCTTCTAGGGTTTCCAATATGTCATAGAAGAGTTTTTCATATCTTTGAAGGAAATATTGTAACCATAGATATAATTTGATATCTTGATTGAAGTTACTGATGTGATCTAGGGTTTATAACAAAACCCGAGCAAGTAGTTTAAGTATAGAAATATGTGTGTTTTTATGATTATTGTTGGGTATGTGTTATATTCTTTCCAGAAATAGTCATGCATGGTGGGGGAGTGGTCATAGGGAGGGCGATATCCCCCCTGTTCATTGCGCCAAGCACAACACCTTGGGAAATTTTTTTTGGACCCTATTTTAGGTGGGTGGACCTGCCTATGGTTTTGTGCATGGGTTTGCACATGGTTTTGGGGCATGATGGTTTTCGGCCCCTGGTATTTTGTAGATCCGGTCAAGGGAACTATGATTATGTTCAAATCTAGGGTTAATGGATTGGGGTTTATGAATGCTTCGACATGTATATATATGTGTTGTAACAATAAAAAGAATATAATGAAAAAAAAAGCTTGTAGTACCGATTTGGGATCGAGGGGAAAAATTTTGTATATATATGTTTTATTTTTTATGCTCTCGCTATTGTTTATTTTCTGTTTTTAAGAATTCGTTTGCAGACAATTTCTGTACAGGGTTAAAACCTACAATTATGACCTAATTTTAGGTATTTGGTGTCTAAATTCTAATGCTTCCATTATTGTATGATTCTGATATAGTTAAACTTCATGCTTCTATATATGTATTTGGTTGTACTTTTTGTTTAAGTTGTACATGTACATAGTCTTCAATATGTTGAATATATTCGTAAGTAAATTTGACTTGATTGGAAAGCATGATGAAGCAAGTTATATGAATGATGACGCTCAAGATGACTCTGATAAGAAGGATGGAAGCCATGAAAGGTTCTCTAATGTCATATAAATTATTTGATCTCCCTAAGTTAAAAGGGAGCCCGGATAAAAGAAATCCAAAGGGCACATCTCCCAAGTTGAGAGGGAGGGCATATTAGAGTCATGATGGGTACGTTGAAGAATAACTTGGAAAATGTATATTGAGGTGTTGTTGAAAGAAAGAAGTAGGATATGACTATAGAATATGTTGTTGTACGTGAAGTAAGAAATGAAGTTGTATGATTGGTGAAACTTCTGTCAATATTTATTTGGGAAGCCTCCAAGTCCTACTGTGATAAATTGAGAAGCAAGATCAAGATGTATGAAGACCTTGAAGGTTTATGTTTACTTATGTATTTGAAATTTTGTTACTAATTGGAGTTGTGTTTTTATAGGTAAATCTATTAGAGTTTTGGTAGCATGTTCGACATTCTTGTTTTTACCGATATGTTTGATAGGGAGATATTTGTTACCGATTTGAATAATTGGGAAGTGTTGAGGCATTGTGTAATTCCTGGGAGGACATCTAGCCAACCTGTGTTTTTATGTCTAGTTCCCAACATAAGGAAGGTGGTGTTGGTCATAGAGCTATGACCTTTCATTACGCACTTGGTTCCCTGGGTTGATGGTTAGCAAGTAAGCCTGATAGTACCTAGAGTGGCTGAAATCTTTAGCCCATCTTAGTCCCACCCAGATAGATTGTCGGTGCCCTGGTCAAGAATCTAGTCTGTGGCACTGTGAGTGCCTAAACTCTTCATAGTTCATTTGTTTTGAGATCTTCCATGTACTTGTATATATATATATATATATATACCTCCCTAGTTAAGAGGGATTGTTGAATAATTGAAATAGGTTTGGTCTTCATAATTGCATTTGAGTCACAATGAAATGTATTAATCAAAAGGAATAAAAAGAAATTATTATTATTATTATTATTATTATTATGACTTATTAAAGCATGGGTTTCATGTCTGGGTCATCATGTTTTAGGTCAATGTCCCTATTGAGGACTTCTAGGATTTATATTGAGTCATTAGAGTCATTTTCATTTTTATGAGACCCTTCTTGGGGATTTGAATCATGTAAAAAGAATTACTATTGAGTCAAATAATTATTTTTTAATATGCACACCAAGTCGACCTTCACCTGTTCAAGTCAGCCTACATCAAGGTAATTCAAACTCTAGAAAAGGCTATATATAATGAATTTCAATTCATTTAGAGCACTCACTCACAAGTTTGATATACAAGAAGAAGAATATGTAGTGTAAGAAATTTCAGAAGGAGAAGGAGGATTACAAGATCAAAGTTTCTTGGGTCATCTCTCTCACATGTGTGAATTTACTGGGCTACTACATCAAGATCAAATGTTTTGCTGTTGCATCAAGGTCAAAGTTTCCATTGCATCAAGATTGAAATTTCTACAGCATCAAGGTGGAAGTTACTACTGCATCAAGGTCAAATTTCTTCTACTACTTCAAGGGAAAAACATTGCTTCTGGGTCGAGGTTTTGCTGTTTCTAAAAGATCGAAGTGTTGCTACTACTATTTCTATTGTTCTAGCGAATTTGTTACTAGAAGGTTATCATCTGTAGAAGAAGGGAAGGGATCACTTGGTGATTGCAGGAAGTTTGTGTCTAGGTTAAAGAGTCTTGGATTATCTTAGGAAACTATTGAATGAAAAGTTGTTGACTGGTTTCCCCCTAGATAGGTGTTTTTCCCTAGTTGTCTGCCTACATTTGGCATCCTTGATCTTCATGTTATTGTTTCAGTAATTGGTTGATGAAATAAGATAAAATAAGAACACAAGAAAGTTAATAATATCACAAGAAAATCACAAGTATTTATCATTGTAAATAAAATATTTCTATCTTTCTGATTTTCCAACACCCGTGTCATTAACATTTTTGCACTATCCAAGAATGTATCAATAAATATTTAAACAAACATATAAATAACCATACAAGCATCATCTGAAATTCATTAAACCAATCGACCTAAGAGGTACTTATCTCAATTAAAACCAAGAAATTGAGTTCAAGACTCTAAATCTCCACCCAAACATAGACTGGGTTGCACCATGATCTTTCTTGCAGCCTAATCAGCCTTGAGCCAGGTTCCAAGGCTTGAGAAGTTTACTCAAAGGAAAAAACCAAACTTCCAATTGAACCAAGGATTCTAGAGGTCCAATTTACCTCTGTCTTCGCTTTGCTTTCCAGGAAAAAAATCCAGCAATAATCAAAAGCTTGCAGACATGACCCCCTAGATTGATCCACCAGTTGTAGAAATGTAGTACTCATGGAAAAAGAGTAATTCCTTTGCTGGTATTACTGGGTTTTAGTGCAACCTGCACACATATCTTCATAGAAAATCATGAGTTTCATATCCCTGTACTAGGATACCTCCAATTCTCCCCTCTTCCTGTGTAAGACTCCCTCTTTTCTGGTAGCTACACTGATCTTTTCACTACTACATTTTCCAAAAAAGATAGGAGTGCCAACACTCAAGTCAACTTCCCCATAGAGAGAGATAACCCTCACTTCGTTTTGGCATGTGCCTTTTTGTGATGATTTCCCTCTGCATTCTTCTTGTTCCCTCTATGAATTATGTTCCCCATGGTTATTTTCCCAGCCTGGTCCATATCCTCTGGAAAAATCAACCTTCATCTATTTGTCCCCTTAAGTTCCATATATTTTTATTCGTTGGATTAATCATATCTTGGTTGGTTTTTATTCTTGCCTACTAAATATTGCAGGTCAATCTTCTTAATGCCATATATCCTCCATCTCCTTACCTACCATCTGTCCCAAGTAGAATACCCTCCATGGTTGTAAAAGAAAAACACCAAAATATATCCCAAGCATAAATCACCCTTAGCCTTGGAACCCATGTCCCTAATTGAGCCAATTTACAATGTTTAAAATAAGCAGGAAAGGTAACCGAGGTTATTGCACACGGGGCATGTTGGGAAATCATTCCCATCACTAAACAAGAACATATAAGTCCCGAGAAATGAAGGCTTATACCCACGGGACAAGAAGGCATTAACATTGGGGAATGGAGATATGTAGAAGATCTCGCTACTAACATTAAGCATATAAGATCTCGCTCTTCTACCCTGGTTGAGCATGCAGAAAAAACTAATCATCATATCTGCATTGAAAAAGCTAAGGTTATTGCTAGGATTGACCATTTCCGTCATCGTAAGTTAAGGAAAGCCTTAGATATTGATAAAAAAACCTATTAATCTCAATAGGGACGATGGCTGGAATATTAGTAGGTGTTGGATTCCTGCCCTATATTCCTAGGTGGGTTTGATTAATTTTTGTCCTGTCCCTTTTTCCTTTATCTTAAGTTTTATTATTATTAAATCTATATAATATAACCTTAGTTATAATTAGGGTTTTATTAAAAAAATTCTTCAATCCTCTCATTCTATCATATTCCCTTATATTATAATTAAAAAGTATTATACAATTTTTTTTATATATTTACCTTATTTTAAACCGTTCTTATATTAGAAGTTATTAAAATATGATTATTTATTTAATATATTATTAAAAATTTAACTAATTTAAAATAAAATAAAATTCAATTTAAATTTAATTAATTCATTATTTAATTTCCTTCTTAGTCAAACTAGTCGTTGTGCCAACTGCTAGTTTGGCCATCTCTACAACTCTTTAAGCTCATCACATTGATCTAATTTCTCATCTCATCCTAAACATGAACCAAACTTCTTAGTTCGAAACACGTTGACAATGTTCTTTCTCATGTGATTTTTATCGAAAGATTTATGTCAAAAAAAATTTCCATCCTTAAAATTTTCTTTGTACGTGACCCACAACTAGGCTAAGGTGGAAAAAGGCACATAGGCTGGGTGAAACTATGTGGAAGCCACGCTAGATTATAGAGGATGTGGTCATGTGACGTGGTAGAGTTGCTGACATGGTGTGACATGTGGCAGGTAGGGATGGCCAAGTGGTAGTATTTTGGGTGACACATGGCATCATAAGGGAATGCCACATGGCATAGTGAAAGCACCTTGATGTTAGCGTGATGTCATCAAAATGTTGTAGAATTGGGTGACATGGAAGCCTATGTTAACGTGGCACCCCAAGTGACATGTGGTGGTGGTCGGTGGTGCCACCTGACGTGGGAGTATTATGTGGTGTTGACGAGGAGCTGACATGGTTGAAGCCACATTGCCACGAAGCTTGGGATCCCAAAGAGGTATTGCAATGCATTTCATAAGCAGGGTGCAAGTTTATGGATGCCACAAAGGGGATAAAAGTTGCAGGATGGATATCATCCTTGTTACTTAACGTATAAATGTTTGTGACAACATGGATGGCTTGGAGTGAAACACTCTTAGGGGTTGGAGTAGTGGCACGATGATCTGGTAGTGCTATGGCACTATGACATGGCGGGTGTCACGTTGGAGTATGTATGAGGTGGTAGTGACATGTGGGTATCATATGGCATTGATTTGATGATGTGTTAAGGGTTAAGGGCCCAAAATTCAAATGGGCTTAACTTTAAATCCAAAGGTTGAATTGAGGATAAAATTTCTCATTAGAAAGTTTTCGATGAGGTGAATGCAGTGTTGCTATCCAATGTTGATTTCACAAAATTTGGGAAGAATTTGTAACCCCATTTCCATGATGAGACCATGGAGTTCGAGTTAGATGAAAGTAACACTTGCCACTAGGCTTGGGAAGTCCAAGGGGGTGGGAGCTAGCATTACAACCAACAAGTGGAAATATCTCTATTAATCCTATATTCCTTGAAATGAGATTCTCTACTAGTATATGGGTCGGTTGCCACCAAATGGTTTTGAAATTGATTATAAATCCAATTCAATTTGGATGAAAAAACACTAATATAAATTATGACAATCTATTATACTCTATTCCTTTAAACAATTAACGCTAAATCTAATTAATATCCTAGATATCTAGGAGTGAAAATGAAGTAGATTAGACACACGATAATAGATTGGTTGTAAAAATAAAATAAGGAATCCTTTTATTAAATAATATTTTAATCTCATAATCTTATTGTTATTTTTTAGAAAAATAGTAAGGAATGTTTTAGGAGCTTAGCGATGAAAAAATATCAGTATAAAAATTAGTAATTTGTTTACATGAATATGATTAAATTGATAATATTTACCAAAAAATTATTAATTTTAATTGTAAATTGCATGTTTTTAAAAAATATTCTCCTATATTCTATATATATGATTTTTCAAACTAAAATAGTCTCCTAAATAAAATATTTAAATTCTTAAAAATAATAAATATGATTTACATGTATCTAACAATTACATCTATTGAAAGATAACAATAAAATTATTTCCAAAATTATTTCCTTTCAACTTAAATTAAAACCTAAAAATATATACAATATATTCCACCTAGGCTTTGTTTCTATGAATCCAGCCTCCATTTCCCTATGAAAGCCTCTCTATTTATACCCAAATATAACGTGATTTTCCTTAAATTCGAACTATTCTCTTTTTCTTGGTTGACATACCATGCTCGACCTATTCTCTTTTTCTTTTTTAACAAACCATGCTCCCTCCATTCCCTTCGCAATTTCATAGCATTGTGCGATCACATCGAACCTTTTGTTTACCATTTTCATAGCACCATTCCATGGCATTTTAAAGACAGCTCTACCATTTCCTTTGATACATGTGCGAACTTTCTATCTGCAACTTAGTAAAAAATATAAATGCATATCATGATACCATTCTCCACGATCCAGTAACCTACTGGTTCGGTGAATCCACTCGATAATCTCATTGCCCAATACATTGATTTACTGGACACAATAACTATGCGATATCATTGCTTAGTGTTATCTCTCTAGTTTGGAGGCATTATTCATAGCTTTCACATAAATAATTACGTTTGTTAGGAATTTGGCTTTTGTGATCCATAAAATTGTGTATAAAATCTTTCGGTGAAAATCACATTCCAATCGTCGACGTATTTAGAACCAGCTATTGTGGTTCATCATCAAGACAAGATAAGAAATCTGATCTAGGACACAATTTAAGTAGATAGGAAACTATGACTAGTCATTCCAAAACTGATAATTAGACTAAATAAGAAACTTCAAAGATAAAATAATAGTAGAATTATTATTATTCCATAACGGATAATTTGACTGAATAAGGAAAATAATAGTTGAATTATTATTATTGTATTCTATTAATAATTAAAAGATTTAAATATAATGAAGGTTTATATATAATTAAAAAAAAAAATGCACTAAGATAAAATACATAAATAAATAAATAAGTAAAAACAAAAATAAATAAATAAATCAAATAAAAATAAAAATATAAGGAATTTCAAAGATAAAATAATAGTAGAATTATTATTATTCCATAACGGATAATTTGACTGAATAAGGAAAATAATAGTTGAATTATTATTATTGTATTCTATTAATAATTAAAAGATTTAAATATAATAAATATTTATATATAATTCATTTAAAAAAATAAATAAATAAATAAAAATTAAAAATTAAAATAAAATAAAATAAAAATAAAAAATGCAGTAAGATAAAATACATAAATAAATAAATAATTTTTTTTAATAAATAAGTAAAAGCAAAAATAAATAAATGAATGAAATAAAAATAAAAATATAAAAATAAAATAAATAAATAAAGATAGATAGAAATAAAAAATAAAATTAAAATAAAATAGAAAAATAAATAAAATAAAAATAAATGAACGAAAAATAATAATATTCAAAATAAATACTAATGATAAGTAATTAAATAAATAATAATAATAAATAAATAATAATAAAATCAAGAACATGAAGAGAAGAATAAAACAAAAAACAGAGGAGATGAAAGGAAACGAAGGAGAACAGAAGAGAAGAAAACCAAAGACTAAGAGTGAAGGGCAGGGATCCAACATCTGCTAAGACTCCACCCATCATCCCTGTTGAGGTTGACTCACCTCTTTTCGATCTCTAAGGCCTCCCTTAACTTTCTATGGTGGAAATGGTCTATCCTTGCAATAACTTCCGCATCTTCGATGCAAATGTGATGCTTTGTCTTTTCCGCATGCTCAGCTAATGCAGACGAGCGAGACCTATTATGCTTCAGGTCAGCGACATGCTCCTGAATTCTTTGACTAATGGAACGACCAGTCTCACCGATGTAAGGGGTCCCACAGGAGCAAGGAATCAAGAAAACACCCTTACCATCCTTAGGGCAGATCGGGTCCTTAACAGATCTAAGAGAACTCTGAATGGTGCGGAGGGGCCTAAAGTTTGAGGGAACACTATGTCTCTTTAGGATCCTCGCGATTTTATGAGTCGTTCCTTGGATAAAAGGAAGGTGAATGCCAGATAACCTATCACAATGTTCCTTCTTGACCCTAGGACCTTTTTCAGCTTTTTGAAAAGCTCTAAGACATTGAACCTTGTTATAACCACTATTAAGGAAAACCTTAAGGAGATGAGATTTCTCATCTTCAAGGTGGTGTTCATCAGCAATTCTAAAGGCTCTAGTGGCTAGGGTACTGAGAACCCCTGATTTCTGAGCAGGGAAATGGTGAGAACTCGCATGTAAATACTGCTCAGCGTACGTCTTCTTTTTAAAAACTTGATGAGTGAAGGAACCATCATCATTTCTAGAAATAAGAACATCAAGAAAGGGTAGGCTACCATCCACTTCGAATTCCATGGTAAACTTAATGAAGTCAGATTGATCATTAAGATGACAGAAGAAAAGGTCCAAATTCTTTTTTCCATGAGGCCACACCACACAGGTGTCATCAACAAACCTTTTCCAAAGCTTAGGTTGAAACAGGGAGGAGGAGAGGGCCCTCGATTCAAAGTCTTCCATAAAAAGATTGGCAACAACCGGGGAAAAGGGGGAACCCATGGCCACACCAAAAGTTTGTTCATAGAATTCACCCCCAAAACTGAAGAAGGTCGAGGTTAGACATATCTCCACTAGATGAGCAGTATCAGGGTCCGTGACCCGAGAAATGACATCAATAGCTTCCTTAATGGGGATACAAGTGTATAAGGAGACCACATCAAAACTAACAAACCTGTCATCAGGTTCCAACCTGATGGATTTCAATTCATTAATAAAGGAGGAGTCTTTAACAAAGGAGTCAGTACAACCTACGAGAGGCTTAAGCTTACTGGCCAAAAATTTAGCGAGCAGATAAGTAGGACCACCTATGGTGTTGACAATAGGGCGAAGGGGAGCTCCATCCTTATGAATCTTAGGGAGACCATAAATTCTCGGAGTGATGGGGTTGCTTTCAATAAGCTTTCTACTAAAGGAACCAACCGTGCTACTAGATTTAATAGCCATAGCTACTGCTTTAGAAACTTTTTTAAGGGGATTTTTGTTCAACTTCTTGTAGCTCCTGCTATTAAGAAGATGATCCAACATCTTATTACGATAATCCACTTTGTTTAAAATAACTATAGCACCACCCTTATGAGCCTTAAGAACAACAATGTCTTGGTTATTGTTTAAGGATTTAAGAGCCTCAAACTCAGGTTTGTTGATGTTGCTCTTAGGGGGCTTTGCTTTTCTCAGAATCATGGCGCAGTCTCGTCTAATAGTATCTTTAGTAGCATCAGGAAGATCCTTAATCTCGTATTCTATATCACAGATAATGTCATGAATAGGGATTTTCTTAGGAGCCAAAGCATAATTAAGACCCTTCCCTAGAACACACTGTAGACTTGCTAATCAAAAGAAAAACTAGAAAGATTAATAACAGTCAAATTCGAAGAAAAAGAAAACGATTTTTTATTATTTCCATTATTTTTATTAGTATTATTCATATAAATATTATTATTAATGTAATTATTAGTATTAATATCAATATTATTATTTCTATTAGTATTATTCTTGTAAATGTTATTATTAATGTAATTATTAGTATTAATATTAATATTATAATTACTATAACTAATATGGTTATTATCATTAAAATTATTAATATCACTCAAATTAAGATCAAAAGGACTAACAAACTTACTTACAGCACTATCAACACCAGAAGAATCCACGATGGAGAAAGAAGCCTCAGAAAGGCCGCAATCCAAACCTGTTATACCGGTGCCACCTGCACTGGGGAGAGTGGAAACCTGGACGGAATCCATGAGCGAGTTAACCAAAGAACCCTCGCGCACCCCTGATTTCACAAGCGAGAGCTTGGGAGGTGTGAGCCGAGACCCCATCCCCACCGGATCTTGAGGAACAACAAGCACAAATGTTGATGGTTGAGCTTCAAGAGAACAAACTGCGTCAGCAGAAGAAGACAGAGTCTGGGACGAACACCGGACTTCACTCTGATCAAACGTGGCTGATTTATCATCCACTTCATCCACAGCGGAGGGGATGTGAATAAATGGTGAATGCCCAGCGTTAATGGAAAGATCTGCCAGCAAAGAGGAACAAGGTGACGACAAAGCAGAACGCGGACCTACAGCCAAACCAGACGAATGTGACCCCAGAACCTCAACTGAATCAGCAGAAATAGGAGAGCTACCCATCGGAAAGCGATAAGAATCAACAATATCCCTTGTACAGTATATCGTTCGATCGAGCGCCTCCTGACTCAGATAAATCGAACAACGGTTGAATCGGTTGGTGCTGCTAAATCCCAGATGGGACAAGCTCAGACGCTGAAGTCAACTGCGCAGATTGAGCCGAGTGTTAAAGAATTAATCATTCGGTTAGTTTAGAAGTAGTTCTAGATTAGTTAGCAATCAGTTTCCAGATTCAGTTTATGCATAAGTGTTTCTGAGTTGTATAAATATACATTTCTCTGTTCAATAAATATGTATGTAGTTCCGCTGTGCTCTGCCATTCTCTGTTGTCTCCTTTGTTAATTTGACATGGTATCGGAGCGAGGTTTTCTGTTTGCTGTTTGATCGTTGGAGTAGCAGAGACAAAATCAGGGCACAACAGGAGTCGATCTTGTTTGTTTGAAGTCAGCTCGACGTTGTTTGTAGTCCATTGTTTGAAGTCCACCGAAGCCGTAGGAGACCCGTGGCATCTGCAGTGTTGGTGCGAGTTGAGAACCTCTCCTGCGTTTGCAGCGTTTGATGGAGCGTATGCAGTTCCGCTGCCAGCGTTATGAGATCGTTGATCCAAGTCCGGAAGGAGTCCACTGCCAGCATTTTGAGATTGTTGATTTGGTTCGAGTCTGAAAGGAGTCTAGAAACCCTCATTACAGACCCCTGACGTGATCGACAGGGAGGCCAATGCAGAGGTGAAATCATCGGTGGTCAAAACCGCGTATTGGAGCGATGCAACAGTGTGATGGTGGTTCGAAAACGCACAACAGTGTGTTGGATTAGTTACTCTGGGACCATGGCACAGTAGTGTTGTTTGGCACGATAAAGAGATGAAGGCGCCGTGGGAGAAATGACGGAACCCGAATTCCACTTTTGCATTCAACTGCGTGTTGATTTGCTGTGGAAATATGACACGGTAATGCGTTGAAACCGTGTTTAAAAGTCGACGGGAGAGAACCAAACCCGTGACAGAGGTAAGCATATTTTAACGCTGGTGAACAAAGCTTTGACGGTCGAACTCTATTTGGTTGAGCTAAATCTTGAAATATTGTGATTTGCGGTTGGAATGAAAAATTATCACCATGAGTAATTCTATGGATCATTCGACTTATAAATCTTAGAATTGAAGTTGATTTGGGTTTAAATGTGAAGAGCATTCGATATGTGTTGTATGGTTTTAAACCATAAATTGTAGAAGCTTCCGCGTGAGAAATTATAATCTGGTTGCATGGTTTTAATAACCACCAGATTGGCAGAAAAGTGCTTTCACATCATTTTAGAGTTTGCCAAGTTTAGGTATAAATTTACGTTATTTGGCAATGATTTGGAGCAGGCATTTTTATATGCACAGAAGAAAAAGAGAATGTGGGTACCAGTTGGCGCAGCGTAAGTAGAGTGGACCTTGACCACAGGTTTCAGGGTCGAAATATTGGGTATTAGGAATCTGCAATTTGACACAAATTTGGGTTTGCAGGTTCATTTTTGAGTTCGCAGGGAGATTTATGTATGGCCATGTAATGTTTTAAAATACACCTTACACGTGATTAAAAAAGGTGAAAGCTTTTTATGTGAAGAAAGTTCTTTTTATTAAAGATTTTTATTTAAAACAAAAACCTTAAGTTCTTTAAAAGGGGGATTTATTTTAAGAAAATGAGATTTAAAAGAGGGCTGTAATTTTAAAAGGTATTTTTAAGCTTTTAAAGGATATGAGATTTTGTTGAGAAAAGAAATTAAAAAAAAAAAAAAACTTTGTGAGAAAGTGAAAGTGTGAGAAAGTGAAAATGTTAAAGCCTTGTTAAAGTATTGTCTTACTACATAAATGTTGAAGTTTTTGGAAGTAAGGTGCCTTGTTAAAGTATTGTCTTACTACATAAATGTTGAAGTTTTTGGAAGTAAGGTATTTGATGCATATGTAGACTCATTTGTTTGTGGAAGTCAAGCAAAGAGTTTGTTGAATCCCACTGTGCTCAGTCACGGGTGGATGAAGAATGTGAAGAAAGTGCAGAAGCAGCAGAGAGAGTGGACGAAGATGTTTGTGAACCCCCACTATACACAGTTACAAGTGGACGAAGATGTTTGTGAACCCCACTATACACAGTTACAAGTGGATGAAGATTTGTTGATACCAGCAACATGGATTGTTGACGAAGATTTGTTGATACCAGCAACATGGATTGCTGACGAAGATTTGTTGATACCAGCAACATGGATTGCTGATGAAGATTTGGTGATTCCAGCAACAGAGCTTGCTGACGAAAGTTTGATGAAACCAGCAACACAGTTCGCTGATGATGACTTGTTGATTCCAGCAACATAGCTTGCTGATGATGAGATGGTGAATCCAGCAATGCAACTTGCTGATGAAAATTTGATGGTTGATGTTAATTTTGATCATGAATTTTTGACTAATGATGACTGGTTGCAGATGATGCAACAAAAATATGATATTGACATGATGTTATTTGGTGAGATAACCCCACTACAGTTAGTGGAAGACAACCTGTTTGCAGCATTACAGGTTAGTGGAAAAGAGACAAAGGCAGAAGCAAAGAAAAAGCAGAAACAAAGAAGGATGTAGAAGCAGAGAAGGAAGCGCAACTGCAGAAAGCTGTTACTGCAAAGCAGAAGGAAACAGAGATAGAGGCAGAAATAGAGAAAGAAGCACAACAGGAGAAAGCTCTCATTGCAAAGCAGAAAGACCAGAACCAATGTCGTTCTGAAAATATTTTGGATTCTGATATTGATTTTCAATGTGCAGGTACACAAAATGATTATGAAGAAGAGTTAAATTTTATTGAAACATGGCTTGCAACACCATGTCTGGATGAGTTCTACACAGAAGATGTAGAAATGAATTTTGAAGATGACATGCATGATGAACATGTCAATGAAATTTTCACGCATTGGAGTTTTGAAGAAATAAAACATTATTCTAGTATTATGTTGCAGCAGATTGATCATGAAAACCATAATACGGAAGACAATATGTGGCAGCAGCCCACATTTCTTGAAGATGTCCAGGACATGCTTAGACAACCTGGAATTGTAAAAGACCTGCACCAGCAAATGAAAAGTCTGAAGTTTGAACAATACAATAAGACGAATATGAGGAAACAATTTAGAGGCTACAGAATTTGGAAGAAAAGAAGAAGAAAGTCAAATCTAGTTGAAAGTCAAGAGACTTCTCTTTGACTTCGGAAATATAGAATGAATTTCAATGTCAAAAGTTAGGAATAAAATAATGTAACCCTCAAGATTAAGAGGGGGTGTTAAAGAATTAATCATTCGGTTAGTTTAGAAGTAGTTCTAGATTAGTTAGCAATCAGTTTCCATATTTAGTTTATGCATAACTGTTTCTGAGTTGTATAAATATACATTTCTCTATTCAATAAATATGTATGTAGTTCCGCTGTGCTCTGCCATTCTCTGTTGTCTCCTTTGTTAATTTGACACCGAGGAACTAACAATAAAAGACCGCAACGAACCAATTTGTCTTTCAGAGACTTTGCTATTAGAATAACATCTATTATCATTCCTTATATCACAGCGAATTTAGAAAGATGTCTCTTATTCCATAAAGCCTCCCAGCGAAGGGATTTTAATGCAGAGCGGGCATCAACTATTGTCCAAATCTCCGCAGGAATCAAATTAGACAACTCCAGGTGAGAGGACAACAACTTCCTCGAAATGAGATCTAGATGCTTTCTAACCCTGGAAATTTCAGACCTAATAATGACCAGACTGGCAGAAAGAAAAACCCGCTCATTACTGGAATTTTTAAGGGGATGTTTAATCTTAGTGAACGAAGGGATAGAGGCAGAGTCTCTACACCTCTTTAAAAATGTTAGATCAGATTTCATCTTAGATACCCGCAAACCTGCCCTTTCAAAATGATGAACTTTATATGAGCCACTTCTACTTCGATCCATTCTGCCCTCAACTCGATCTTGGTGAATTTAACTGTGATTTAAATGGCTCAATCTCTGCAATTTTCATGGATCTTCCACAGTGATCCCATGCCCCTTTTCACTTCAATCCAATGGTATTTTCAATAGTTTTACCAAACCCTAAGCATTCTTATTTAACAGATTTCAATTTCTTTCTCGGGCAACTAAATCTCCTTCATTGCCATCTCCCGGAACCACATGTAAATAATTATGTTTTTATCCCATTTTTTGCTACCACTGTGATACACCACCTCGATTCGGCACATCGTTGATTTGATGAGTCTACTACAGGATTTCGTGGTACAAGGCAATGATTTTGTGCTGAGGTTATCCTCTGGGATCTCTGCGATATGATACGATATTTTGTGTGGAACATGCTTTGAACAAGCTCCTACTCAGGGGCAGTTATTGAAGCATTTCTCAAAAAAAAATTGCGACTATCACGTGTCAAATCTATCAACGCAATCTGTAAAAAAGTGGACCTGACACGGATAACAAAAAGATAATTTAATTTTTTCACGAGCTGGCTAAATCATGATATGCATGTCACTATCTTTTTATTTACCGTAGTCTAAAGAGTCCACGTTTTGACCCAAAATCCGGGAACGATTTTCAGAAAATCTGGCAAAGATTTGCCCAGAAACTTGTTTTAAGTTGTTAAACATTAATATTTTGAGTGCCCCAGGGGTTTTTGATAGTGCTGAATCCATTTCCACTAACAAAAATGGATTCCAAGCACTGCAACTACCTGATTTTTGCAAATTTAGTTGACCGGATTCTGGCGGATTTCTGCCGTCCGGGCCAAAACGCGGGCTCGGTAGACACGTCCTTTTTATTTTGATATCAATTATTATTTTCTCGTGAAAAAGACATACTAGGAAAGCTCGTTTAAATGTTAAATCAACAATGTATGGACATGAAATGCTTGTACCATAATCTACAATAATTTTCAATCACGTGATCATCTTTTTACTCAAAATAAAATGCAATGTTTACATAGCAAAATTGAGACTATAAGGATACTTCTAGAAATATTACTTAGACCATCCAAAGTTAGGGTTGAGAGAACATAAATTTCAATTATGGAAGTAAAGCGTAGCAAGGTAAAGAACTAGAATATTAAATGGACAAACATCCAAAACTCTCTTAAGAGAGGTGATGACTTTGAGATGAGTTCAAGTCCAAAAAAGAGGAAGTTAAACTAAAATGTACACTATATACAAATTTTTAAAGTTGTAGGATACTTCTATAAATATGATCTAGACACACCAAAGTCAAGGTTTAGAGAAACAAAAGTTTAATTATGAAAGTAAAATGTAGATAGGTGAAGAATTAGAATATTAAATGAACAAACATTCAAAATTCTTAAGAGAGGTGATGACTTTGAGATGAGGTTAAGTCCAAAAAAAAAAAAAAAAAGCTAAATCAAAATTGAGACTATACTTTTTTTTAAGCCTTTTAAAGTTGTAGGATACTTCTATAAGGGTTGAGAGAATCATAAGTTTCAATTATGAAAACAACTTGTAGCAAGGTGAAGAACTGGAATATTTAATGGACAAACATCCAAAATCTTTAAGAGAGGTGATGACTTTGAGATGAGGTCAAGCCAAGAAAATAGGAAGTTAAACCATTGTGATTCAGAGATGGAGATAATTGGAAACCCACAAAGTTGTGATGACGACAAACATCCAAAATCTTTAAGAGAGGTGATGACTTTGAGATGAGGTCAAGCCAAAAACATAGGAAGTTAAACCATTGTGATTCAAAGATGGAGATAATTGGAAACCCACAAATTTGTGATGATGAAGAATAAAGTAGTGCACTATGATGTTATTTTCTATGCAAAAAATAGTCTTAGAGAAAGTCTCAAGGATAGGAAAATTATGTTTCAAGAGGAAGAGGTTCAGTTTTGTGGGAATGTTTGTTGCAAAAAAGATAAACGTGACTTCTAAAAGGAAAAGGAATAGGAAAACTAAGCAAGATGAAAATAATCACAATACAAATAAAAAAAACTAGAAATAAATCATTAAGGAATGCAACTTGAATTGATTCAACCATTAAACTATAAATCCAATATATATGCTTAAGAAACACATGCATCATTAAATAAGGAGTATCAAGCAACCAAGAGTTATGGATCAAGTGTCTCATAAGAAAACAGATCCTACTCTAGAACATACATTAAAATGATTCATCATCAAACCATTTAGTGTAAAAAAACATTGTTTCTCATAAGAAACCAGATCCTACTCAAGAACACACATTAAAATTATTCATCATCAAAGAAGTTAGTGTAAAAAAACAACTTTCTAATAAAAGTAAGAACTTTTTAAAAAAATGATACTTTCCTAAAACTGAAAAGTGGAAACTAGTTTCTTGTATTATATATATATTTTTTGTTAGATGTAGATTTTATTACATAGAAGTAAGCTTTAATTCAATTATTTTATCTTGTTAAAGAGTAAAAAATGCAATAAATTCATTGTTTTTTAGCAAGAGCTTAACCTTTATAAAAAATGATACATTATTCAAATCAAATTTCTTTGTTTGTTTTAAATCAAATTTTGATGACATTATTATTTCCAAACATTGTGAGAAACAACAATGTGTGAGGATTGTCCTGTGGAAAGTATGGCACAAGAAAACATTTTTTTGTAAATTTCTTTCTTTGAATTATGCAATTGGTGCACGAAAATGTGGATGATGTCGGTAGATTGGAAGAAATTGTGTTGCTCATATGCCAAACAAATTCAGAAAAGTATTAAAATAGTTAATTATTTTTGTAAGGAGAGTTATCTAAAATTAGAGACTCAAGTTGAGTCAAATTGAGTTAAGTCTTATTTTGAGTAAAGTTGAATTTAGTGTGTGGTTGCATGTCAAGTTATTTTAGGTGAGATGCTAGTGAAAAAAAGTTTAAATATCCCTTACCGTGTTCATTGTAATAATTAAGTTCATTTGATCAATAGAAGAGCTTGCAATTAGTATTATTTTGTGTGTGAATTATTTGTATTATTTTGGGTCTTACCTCCTCTGCTTTTCCAACAAATTCGTATTAGAGCCGAGGAAGGATCACAAGATCTGTGGTGCTTATAAAGCCAACGAGAAAAAAGCCACGTGAAAAAGGCCGATTTTTTTTTTAAATTGCATTGTAAAATGGTCGCACTGTTAAAAGGTAACAATACGCAGTTGAGGTACGAAATTCACACTTTGTTAATACAAAAACTGTGTGATTTGGTCAAAAAGCTTTGTTAATACAAACACTGTGTGATTTGGTCAAAAAGTTATGATTTTTTCAAATCAACAAATTTACGTATTATTTTGTGTCTTACCTCTTCTGCTTTTCCAACTAATTAGTATTAAAGCCCAGAAAAAATCACAAAATCAATAACGCTGATAGAGCCAATGAAAAAAATACCAAATGAAAAAAGCCAACAATTTTTTTTTAATTGTATTGTAAGATCATCAGACCATTAAAAGTAAGAATAAGCAATTGAGATACAAAATTAGCAGTTTGTTAATACAAACATTGTGTGATTTGGTCAAAAAGTTATGATTTTTTCAAATCAACAAATTTATGTAAGTTTATATGAGTGCAAAACCTCGTGAGGCATTAAAACTTCAAAAAGTCAAAAGGAGTCACGGAGGGTTATTTCTCAAAGTCATATTAAACTGGTTTTTGGAATCCGTGACAACCTTTTTGCAAAGGAGCATTAAAACTTCAAAAAGTCAAAAGGAGTCACGTAGGGTTACTTCTCAAAGACATATTAAACTGGTTTTTGGAATTCGTGACAACCTTTTTGAAAAGGATTGATTTTATGAAATATTTATAATAAAAGAGTGTTTTTAAATATATTAAAGTTTTCAAAAAAAATTTGAAAAGGTTTTTTAATATAGTTTTTTTTTATTGGAAAAAAAGGAATTTTTTTGATATAAAGTTAAAAAATTAATTATAAAAGTAGAAGGTTTTTTGAAGATGGTTTTATCAATTTTTATTTTCAGTTTCTTTTGTTTACAGGTAAGGATTATGATGTGTGGGCCATTAATATGTAGACCATGTTGAAGGCTCATGATGTTTGGGATCATGTCTAATTTGGGTTTTCAGAATCTAAAAATGAAGAAAAAGAAAGAGTTATCACTAATGGAGAGAGGGAACTATGAAAGAAAGACAAAAAATAATGCACAAACGTTGCAACTTATGTAGGGAGGAGTGGACCAAGCAGTGTTCCAAAAAATTATGATCACGTCTTCAGCAAAGATAGCATGGGAAAATTTAGCGACAAACTATAAAGGTATGGCCAAAGTCAATATTGTTGAATTGCAGAATACTAGAAGAGATTTTGAAAGGTTGGAGATGAAGGAGACAAAGGACATCGATTCATTCATGAATCGGGCCATGACTGTCGTAAGTCAGTTAAAAATTTATGGTGATGATATTAAAGATCAAACAGTGGTTGAAAAGGTCCTCAGATATTTTTCTACCAAATTTGACATTGTGTAGAAGCCATAGAAGAAGCTAAGGATTTGAAAATATTGATAGTTGATGATTTGATGGGATCACTTATACCCCAAGAGGCAAGGATAGATAGAAATAAGGATTCCACTTTAGTAAACACTTTCAAAATTTAGGTTTCTATTTCAAGAGACAAAGGTCGAGGCAGAGGTAAATCGAGAGGAAGAGGACGAGACAGAAGACATGGTGGTCAAAGAGATAGCCGAGAAGAACAAGAACATGAAAGTGGAAGAAAAAATAGAATATTCAACAATAATCAAAGAGTTGACAAATAAAATGTGAGATGTTATTATTGCAATAAATTTGGTCACTATATGCGTGATTACAGGAAGATGATAGTTTATCATGGAAACCAGAGAGATAATGTCATTACAGAGAATACTAACTTCATGTTCCTAGCTTTCCATACCATTCATAAACCTTCTAATAATGTGTTGGGATGAGAGGTCCTGACCTAGGTTCAGAGTGTTTCGTGTAACCAAAAAAACCCTCCAAATACTGGCCCTTTCGGTTGTGATCTTCTTGCGCATACCAAAGTCTCACCCGAAGCAGTATGGAGGGGTGTTGGAACTAGGTTTCCGCACCCTGAGAGAGCGCTTGATGTGTGTTTTACCCTTACTTATCAGATTTAATGCTTATATGTTTGCACGGGACTTCCTCAAGAAACCAGATCTAAGCGCAGACAGAAACACTTACCAGATGGGTGTAAAAATATTATAATTTAGTCATATCTAACTTATCAGAACAGAAAACACACTTGTGTGATCACACAGATATTTTTCCAGTAAAAACCCTTAACACAGAAGTAATCCTGGTGTGAATAGAAATATTTTCCACAGATAAATACGCATTCAATAGAAACATATTAAAAAATAAGAAACATAATCATGCATAACACATAGAAATTGCATCAGAATTCACCAAAACTTCTTCTTTATTAATGGATCTTCAACTTACTACAATCCATTTCCTTCTGCGCACACAAAAATGAAGTCCATGCACACAGCTCAGGACTAGGACTTTGTGCACACAGCCAGCAGGAGCCTTTCTACCCAGACCGATTACAGACTTACCCCAAAACTTAAATCAAATCATTCATTAACATAAAATCTATTGATATATTGATTGATTTCTTACTCGACTTGACTCTTACATATTTATAAGTCTTTAACACGCACATAACATGGTCTCAAACCATGGTTTGAGACTCGTGGTTTCCATTTTTACCCATTACAATGATAAATGAGCTTTGACCCACCCCAAAGCCCTTGGCTTTTGTGCGCAATGCGTTTCAAAAAAATTCATCCCAAAATTATACAAAAAATTTCCCTTAGGGGACCCCATCCCAACAGGCCCCCAACATAATCTAGTGACTCATCCCGAGTTACTTTGGTCCCAGTTCTTGTATCTTGTCCTTTAGCACCTGAATGGATGTCTTTAGTGGCTGAATGACTTCGGTTCTTTGTGTTGCAGCATGTTGTGCTTCCTCGACCAATTTTTCTGTAGTTGGCCCCTTAGCTGCCAGGTTGATACTCCTCTGGGTCTAGTGCAAGCTTCTGAGGGCACCATCTATGCTTTGGGACAACTGCAAGGCTTCCTTAGCCCAGGTTGCATCCGGTTGTTGATCAATTTCTCCCATCAACGCAGTGTGTCAATCTCTTCTTGAATAGCTCAGATTTCCTGTAAGAGAGCCAACCGCTAGGTAGGCACCAAGGTCGGTGCAGCAACCCGAATCTCATTAAAAAAAAATTCTTTCGCCCGCAGGTCCATCGTTAGTTGTTGTACGACAAGGTCATCTTGGACAGAGGTCCAAATTCCCATGGCCTCTTCTAACAATTGGATACAAGCATCCATAGCAGCGTTGATGCTAACAGTTGACTCCTGAATGACCTTGGTGTGTTGTGCTCGAACCTCTAGAGGCGTCTGAGGCTGCAACGTCACCTGCAAGTCAGCGATATTCTGCTCAAGTTCTACTTTGACTATGGTGATTTCTAATTGTGAGGCCTGGAGCGCAGCGACCAAGTTTTTCATCTTGATAGTCGTTGTTGCAGTGCTGGGTACTGTGATTTTGGGGAGACCTAAACACAACTGATCAATCAAGGTTTCCAACTGGGTGCATTAGCTTTCAACGGTGTGTTGCGCATCCTTTGCGAGTTGTTGTCCTTTAAATGTTGAGGTGGCTTGGTGTTGCATTGCCGCGGTGTATTGGAAGGCCTTATATTCTCGGTACTACAACTCATCTGTGATCATCATGTGCATAGCATGCAGCTTTCCGCTGGGGAACACAGCTAACTCAATCTCGACCTTAGAGCTTTCGGGAATGACCGCGCGTAGCTTGAAATTGGTAATTTGAAGTGCGACACCTGAAACTTGAAATATTCTACTTTTGGAGTTGGATGGGTGCCAAATTCTTAGCTCGCTTGCTTGTCTCGCACTCGCTTGTCCCACGCTCACTTGACCAACACTCGGTTGTATTTTGAGTTTTTGGAGCCCCTGCTACACATCATCAAGGATGGATTTATACTGAGCTTCCACCTTGGTCCATACATCTTCAGTGACTATCTGAATTGTTTCTCCAATCTTGTTAAAATCCTCCTTTGTAAGTGTCAATGGATCTGTCCTGGTTTTCTTAGAAGATTTTTCATTTTGTGTGCGACCCCAGGGTGGTATGAGGCCCTCTTTTGGTTCCTCGCCATGTTTCTACTGGTGCATCGTCATTGTCTCCATCCTTCTCTTCTATCTCTGCATCACTGCGCAGGTCCATTGTTTTTGTTGTAGTGGTCAGCTCTTGGTCCTTCTGTGCATCCTTTGGGTGATCTGTGGGTGTGTGCAGCTTCGTTAGGGTCTTCGGTGGTATAGAGGATGACACATCTCTAGTTGTGCTTGCTTTGAGCCATGGTGGGGGCCACTTGGTCGTGGTGCACGAAAGGTCATCCTCCATGACCATATATGGCAACTCATACCATACCCCTGCCATGTCCCTCTTCACGCAGACGTGTACATTATGGAAGGTAGCCTTGAAGTCTGCGATGTGCTTGTACTTCTCGTACATCATAGGTGACAGCCTTGGCTTGGAGTGCATCGCTTGAAATATTTTAGCATCAAACAACACCTTGAAGATTTTGTTTTCTTTGATTCTGTATGGCAGCTTCGATTTCCATAGGGACACATACTTGCTGTAGAAATTTAATACAAAATATGTATTGCCTGGATTCTCCTGATCTACCAATAATATGCTACTGTTAAATACATAATCGCTTCTACAAAATATTTGTGGAATTTGAAACACAATCGCCAATCACAATATTATGAAGAAAGATAAATCACACATAACACAGATAATTTACTCGGGGAAAGCATATAGCTAAACACCCCACTATATTATATTATGTATTATATCATGGATCATGTAACAATTACATACAAATCTCTAATCCAAGAGCTCTGAGTACATGAGCTAACTGTCTCACACTGTCATACAAAAATTGGCAAGTTCCTTAGCCAATTTACTATCTCCAGACAACCTGCCTCCACTACGCAATCTCAGCTGATAGCAATACTTGAATGAATGGAATCATGCTTGCCTTGGCTGCGCAATCCTCAAGGGCACATCCAAATGTGTGTGTGGTTGCATGTGTGCAACCGATAATGTCACAACTGATAGTCAATTGTCTCTTTCACCTACATCTCAACTGGGTCTCCACTGGATCTAACATGCATGCAGTTAATAGTGTTGGAGTCATGTGATTTGGTAGATTGGTAAACCAAATGACAGGGCAAAATCAGGCCAAAATTTGGAGTCCTAGGACCTAGCCTTCTTGGACTCAGAGAGGGCTCTCTCTATTATGTGAAGGATGTGAACTTGTTCACTTTGTATGGTTGATTTTAGGCTAGCTGTTAAGAGTATTTTGTTTTGTTTTTTGGGTTTTTCAGGTAAAGTGATAAAAAAGGACAAATAGAAAGAGAGTTCATTAAATCAACAGGGCTATAGGGTCAGATAAAGTCAAGACTGTTTAAATGGTGGACAAGGTATTACTGCAGGGCCGATTTAGTCAAGGTAAATGGATTCTTTGAGTGAAAATGAAGTGAAATGAACATTAATTTTGTGAAAGAAAAAGAGATCTTAAACATATATAGTTTTAAAGCAGGTATTCATGAGGTAGGGCAAACCATGAATCTTTATGAATAAAACTCAAACTGATACATATGAAAGATAAACAATCCGATGATACATAGAAGTATAAGAACCTCTAACTCTTAGAAAATCACCTTCAACTATTGGGAAAACAAATAAGATAAAAAAACAACTCAATCTATGAAGAGGGAACTCCTAAAAAACATATCTTGAGCTATTGGGAACTCTGAAATAAGTTTGCAAGCATGGACAAAGGGAAAGATCGAACGAGACCTCTTTGACTTAACTAAAACAACCAATATTTCATAGAAAGATTTCAAAAATGGAGTTTTGAGAAGCTATAAGTAAGCAGGGCATACCTTAAATCATACAAGATAGCAAAAAATACTAACCATAAATGAAACAAATAAGAATTTCTTGATGGACCTAAAGGGTGGTTAAGAATCCTTTAGAAATGATCAAGAAGAGGAAAAGATTAAAGTTGTAACATGCAGGATGTTTGACGTGCTTCCATGAGCATGTCTCAACATATACTTTTCTGATCTACGACAAATGAGAAATATGGAACATTAATGAAAACAAGGAAACATAAACAAAATCAGAGAAACATCACCATTCACCAAGCCATATAATCCTGCACACAATGCTCCTCCACCATCAAGCCAAGCAAGACATCATCCACTTCATAAAACAAGTATTTCTTCCAAGCTCATAATGCTATGTATTTCTCTCAATATATCAAGTTTTGCCTCCTTTGTTACAATGAATCCTCTTGGTTTATATAAGCCAAGGAGGAGAAAACCCACCTAGAGCAACTAGAAAGCCATTGGCAAAAAACAAATATCTAAAACTGTCCTTGAGGCTTAACAAAGCCCAAGGCACAAAATATCCTTCAAAAATATCTTTTCGGACCAAGATAGCAAAAAAGGATCACTTTCAAGGTCTGACACAAAAGATAAACTTTCTTAACGCACATTTGGCCCAGTCAACACTCAGAAAACTGCTTTTCAGCAAAATCTACAGGAACGTAGCGCCAAAAAAAGGTATGTTTTGCAGTGAAGTTTTGGCTGACCTCCTGATGTTGAAATGAGTCCCGTGATGGCTCATTGGAAATCTACGGATGTCTACTTTCCAAAAATACTTACTTGTTTCCAATCTAATGACTAGAAGTCAGTCAAAAAGTAGAAACAGTGAAAAAACCCAGGAGTGTAGCACCTGCTGATATTAGGGGCAGAAAGGTAAAAAATGGTTGTTTTTGGCCTTTTTGAAGGACCAAAACAGCTTCATTTGATTTGAAAATTTATGAGCATGTTCCTTTAATGTCAAGGAATCCAAAAATATATTTTTCTTCAGTTGAGGATGCTTCGATAAAAAGTTAAGGTACCTGTGGTTTTATGCTTTTAGGCCTAAAATTCACAAAAAACAAGAATGTGTCCAAAAATGTCCAAATTTGGTGAGTAAAACCCTTAAGGGTTTTTAGAAACATGCAATGAAGCTTGAGCAATAATTCCAAGCTAGGATAGGTCTTTTCCATGTTTTTCCGTCGGGCGCCTCCTTTGGGTAGCTTTGAGTTTCCTTCGGGCAAACTGATTCATCTTCTTGTAGTGCTCGGTCATTCTTCTTTGTAGGCCCAAATCCTTGTTAGCTTTCTCCAATTTGGTTTCCAAATGCTGATTTTCCCTCTCAAGCCAAGACTCTCTATTATTCTCAATTTTCTTTGGCAAGGAACTCTGTAAGAGGGTACTGCTGTTCACGAGCTGATTCTTCTTCTTTCTGCTTTTGCAATGCTTTTCTAAGACCCATGGTCCTAGGTCTCTTTCTTGATGGTCCTTCTTCTTCATCATCTTCTGCATACTCACCCATGTATTCTTCTAGCCTCACTTGTGAATTTTGCACTTCTCTTTTATATCTGATTTCCCGAGCTTCAAATATTTCCATATATCCACTCATTTGATTATTTTGCAATTGCAAATAGTGGATGATGTCCTTTGACCTTTCTAGGCCATTTTCCAAATCTCTAATTTGAGCCTCCCGATTTTGCAAAAGAGATCTAAGAATATTGGCCTCAACATCCTCAGCATCACTGTCTATTTGTATTATGTCAAATTCCCTTTCATGCTCATGGTTTCTTTCTTGTTCTTCAATCTTCTCCTTGCCCTTGCCTTTGATGGGCTTCTTTCCTCTGGTTTTCTTAGGCAATTCAACCTTGCTCTGTTTTGGAAATTTACCTCTGCTTCTTAGTGCCCTAGTGACATTGCTAGTCATTGTTTGAGTGGTTTTCTTCCTTGTTGTTTTGGTGTTTTTAGCCTTTGCTAATTTTGATGAAGGAAACATGGTCCATTGCCTTGGAGAGGCAGTAAACACATGCTCTTGACCTTGCTGATGATGAGTGAGAGGAGGAGTTAATACCCGGGCTTGTTTAGTTTGGTCTCTTGCAGCCTTAGGGTTGTCCTCTTCTCCAAGAACATTCTCTGCTTGCACTTCTTGGTTACTTTGCTGTGGGGAATTTCCTTGTTCATTAAATTTGATATTTGTAATGAACTCATTATCAGGAGTAAACTTAGAAAGATTGTGCTCCTTTTCTGTTTGGTGGGAGATGTCTAGGTCTACTGTTTTTTCCTTTTCAAAACTATCTCTACCTTCATCTATCTTCTTGATGTCATGACTGTTTTTATTACTTCCCTCTTTGTTGTGACTGCTTCTATCATTTTCATTGTTTTCAATGTTTTCCTGATGTGGACTGCCTTCATCATGATCACTGTTTTCATTTTCCTGCTGTGGGTTGCCTCTTTCTTCATCACTGTCTTCATTTTCTTGCTGTGGGCTACCTCTTTCTTCATCACTGTCTTCATTTTCTTGTTGTGGGCTGCATCTTTCTTCATCACTGTTTACATTTACTCTTTGTGGGCTGCTACTTTCATGATCACTGTTTTCATTCTCTCTTTGTGGGCTGCTACTTTCATGATCATTGTTTTCATTCTCTCTTTGTGGGCTACCTACCTCATCATGCTTTCCTTTCCCTCTACTACTGTCTTCATTTTCTTGTTGTGGGCTGCCTCTTTCTTCATCACTGTTTACATTTTCTCTTTGTGGGCTGCTACTTTCATGATCACTGTTTTCATTCTCTCTTTGTGGGCTACCTACCTCATCATGCTTTCCTTTCCCTCTACTGCTACTTTCATCACTTTCCTGCTCTTTGTCACCATCCCTTCCCTATTCTTTGCCACCATCACTTCCTTGTTCTTTGCTTTTACTACATTCTTCTTTCTCACTGCTATCTGTGGAGGATGGTTTTTGTTGGGGAGTAGACTCACGAGAAGAAGAGGAAACATAAGGTGTGGAGGGAAACGAATGAGCATGAGGAGGGTTTTGGGATGAAAATGGCCTGATTTGTAGTGGCATAGAAAATGCAGAAGTGAAATCAGGGTGAGAGATGAAAGTTTCCCAAGGAATGCCCTTTTGTTTCAGCTGGTGAAGGATAATGATCTTAATGAGAGAGTGATGGAATAAACTTTCTTTCTGCTGAGTTGAGGCTTTTTTCTAGCAATGGAAGACATCTTGTCTATACTCTTGCACAGGAAGAAAGGTATGTTTAGCAATTTAGCTTTTGTAAAATGCATAAGGGGTCTAATGTTATAGGCATATACTTGGGAGTATCTACCTTCACAAGTGAAAAACTTCATGATTATTTTCATGAGGGCTGCATAGTCATCCAGCAAGTGTGAGAAAGGGAAAATGGAGCTGCATGTATCTTAATGATTTGGCTTGAGAAAAGGCTGATAGTGGTTGAGGTCAAGGTATGATTGTTTGAACCACTCTTCTCCTATGTTAGGGATTTTGGTTGCCTTAGAAACAGCTCTAGGAGTGAGTTCAAAATCTAAACCTACTATGTGAACTTGCTTTCCATCCAACCTCAGGGAAAATAACTCTGTTAGATGAGGGTGTCTAGTGACCTCTAGTATTCTTATGCAAAAATCGAAGCAGCTTACCTCTTGAAAACAAGACAATATTGAGGTAGAGGCAGTGATTTCTTAAACAGTGATGAGCCCAAATATGTTGTGTTGGCCTCCCTTTTTTACCCTTTTCTTTGGAGGCATTTTGACATTTCTGTTCTTCTCCAAAATCAACCAGACAACCCTTAAATAAAAATAGGCTTTCTCTTCCTTTAACTCTTCTTTCTCCTTTAATTCGGTTTTCGAAATATACTTTATGTTTTAAAAGCAACTGAGGGGTAAAAATATGGATAAATACCTTGAAAAATTCTTTGCAGAGATGAACACTGACCCTTGAGCAAGACTGGGAATTTTTTTGGCCCTTTGTAACAAAGTGAGCAGGTGCTACGCCCTTGCACACAGGCAAGTAGCATCTAAACAGAGGCTGCACGAAGAAAATACACTGTCAGTTCAAAAACTGTGTTTTTGAATGAAGTTTGAACGACGGTCGGTTGTGGGTGCTGGGCAGAGACTGAACGAGGGTCAGGCGCTGAAACGCGTCGTGCCAGTGCACAGGCGCGTCACGCCCTTTGTAAATTCTTGCGGTGAGCTGCTACAGGCACATAGCGCTCAGGTACAAGCGCGTCGCGACCTGGAAAAAGTGCCCGGAGTGTTTGCCAGGGAACCAGAGAGACACTCTCCTTTTTTCCAATTGATAATACGAGAGTAAGATATGCTTTTTGAGGGATTTTGTGCCTTGTGGAGCATTTTTAAAGCATGCAACCTTCCTTTTGAATTTTTCAAAAATAGTTTTATTAAACCTTTACCTTTTTTGCTCATGTGCCCTATTTCCATGAAACAGTTTTTGAAACATGTGTAACAGTGTTTTAATTAAAAAGTGCTTTGCAAACAGCAACACAAGTTTTCATTTTTTGTGTAAAAGCAAACCTCTCTTGTTTTAACTTATAAAATGTGCCCTCTACTTTTTATGAAAAAGGAACTTTTACTAACTGTAGGTACCCTATGCTTATGTATGAAGGAGGCCTTTAAAACAGTCTTTGCCCTTTGCTTATCAATTGAAGGAGTTTTTTTAAAACAACTTTAGGCCTGGCCTCTGTTTTCCAAATGAAGCTTTTAGTCTTTAAAACAAATTGTTTGTGTCGTGTCGTTTGCTCATCATCCTTGAATGAGGCTTGTTAGACATAAACTGTTTAGGCCCTCTACTCATGATTTTAAGGAGGAAATGCAAGCACAACTACTTAGGATCTCTGCTTATGATTTGAATGAAGCCTCTCTTGAAAAATAAGCCTTGTGCCCTGTGTCTACTTATCACCGAAGGAGGTAATTTAAAAAGAACTATTTATATCCTCTGCTTATCATCATTGAAGGGGCGCCTCATAAAAACAAGTGATTGCCATCTGCTTATCATTGAAGGAGGCATTTCATAAACACAAGTGATTTCCATCTGCTTATTATGAAGGAGGAAATTCAAATGCTTTATCCTTTATCAATCTGCATGAGACAGGTTTCTTTGTATAAATTTACTGTGAAGATAGTGAGCAGGTAAGATATTTCCAATTCCAACATATCTTCTTTTTGTCTCTTAGGTTAACTCTATTTTGTACTAGCTTTAGCTTCCTCTGTGATGACAGTGTCTTTGATGGTTTAGAGTCTAGGCTATAGGGATATAAAAAAGGCAGCTATTCCCTTTTTATGCTCTTTCACTTTGATGCCTACACTGCTGGAAGTATTTTTCCAGAGAACTAAAATACCTAGTCTCATAAGATTGTTTTTCAGAGTTGTGCCCATATGTTTGGGAAGAATGTGCAAATTCCATTGTGAGTTGACATGAAGTGCTAGATGCAGTAAACTCCCAACGTTTGTACTCATTTTTCCATGATGGATGATTCTTTGACTTTCTTGATGCTTTGAGTTTCTATGTATGAATCATATAGGTTTCCTTTCTCTTTGAAATCTGCATTTCCTTTATTTCCCAACAGTCAACTTTTCCAGCTTTGAAAACTTTCCTTGAAGTGTCCCTTTTGTTTCAAAACTTCTATTTCCATCTATCCATAGCACCCCTGCAGAGATGCATTGATAAAATGTCTTTGACCATTGGAGACCTTTCATGAGGTATCATGATGATAATGCTTGAAAATTTCACTTGATTACTTTCTTCGGACATAGGACCTTCTTACTCTGTTTCTTCTTGAATTTGAATCTTATAAGCTTTGCTGAAACAAAACATAGCGACCATTTTGATGGTGTATGAACTAGGGATAAACAAGGGTTTTGTTTTGCCATATAAGAAAGAGGATGGTTGAGTGATATTTAAAACCAGGTTTTTGACTAGAGATATTTCTCTCAAGATACCTATTCTAAACACCATCACCTAACCTAGACACTTTGTCATGACTTCTGAAGGGTTTCTTAGACATATTCAGGTCATCGAATGGACCTTCAAACAGTGAGAGGGGAAAAAGACAACTTGTCTTATGCTCTGGCAGTGAGCTATGTGAAAACAGGGGATTTTGGATATCAGATATACAAGGCTTATGACAGTTATGGACAAGGGAGTTTTATCAAGACTGAAACTTGATGACCACCTCTAACATAGTCTGTAAGAGAGGAAAAAGATAAAAAATTCTCTGAGGGGTTTTCTAGAGGACAAATTGACTGTTTGAAATTGGTTCTAGAAAACCTAGGCAAGGCATATAGTCATCACAACAGGCAAAAACACTGATGACTAAAAATGGCTCCATTTGGGGAGGGCAGCTCCTTTTTGGGAGGTGTCCAGAATTGCAGATATCTGGCTTATGTAGACCAGTGCCTCATCCATTGGTGGATATTTCTCTTTTTCTTGATGCTTTTCCTGAAAATGATGCTTTCTGACAAACTGACAACATTATTAGCATCAACCTCAACTCTACTTACCCAGCTACTTTACCTAACATTTTTTCTTCTTTGGGTGCACTTTGGACTGGAAAACCCTTGACATGATATTTTTGAAAGCGAAAACATTATCTACTTCTACACTTATATCTTCCAGGAGTTCAGATTAAACTAATGAGCTCCTTTATTTCTCTACCTATACTAGATCAACTGTCAAGATTAAGTTGTTTAACATGATTTCATTCGCTAGACTAAAACATGGAATTGAAAAAATGATCAAATTAGGATTAGACAGTTTGATTTGTCATGTGTTTGTGGCATAAAGACAAGATGCACACAAACGTTATTTCCATACAAAATAAGATTTAGAAAAATCAGGGCTAGGATACATAATTTGCTTTTCATCCCTATTTTCCTCTTTGGTTCTGTTTTGAGCGTGTGGAACCAGTATCTTTGTTTCCTAATCTACTTTCTTTGATAAGTCAAGCTTGCATATTTTGACTATCATTCCTTTTTACTAACTTATCAGCAATCAATTTAAAACATGCTCAGTTATGATTAGGCTAGATAACTGAACAAGACATGTTTTGAGCACTAGTAGTGGCATTTAGACTTGCACACTTTCAGCATGACTATTTTTTGAACATGGGGCTTTATTGCTGCTTTAAGACTGCCCTCTTTTTCTATTTTTCTGTTGTTTTTGTATTTTCTGTTTTCTGATTTATTTCTTCAAACAAAATATGTACAATGAGTAACCAATTTCATGAGTAGAACTCTTGATAATGGTGGAGTTTCAACATCTTATCTTCAAAAGGATCCCCTGATGCTCTTGGTCCACTTAGTTCTTGAAAAGAAAAATCAGGAAAATTTTCTCTTGTAAGCACAACATAAGTGTTCTTGCAAGAATCTTTAAAAAACCCTGTGTCTGCTTGCTGTTTTTCCTTATACCTTTGATTTCCACTCCTACCTTTGCTATACATCTTCTTTACGTAATACATATATTCTTTGTCATTCTTAAAATAGATGATGACATCATCAAGGTACATTATAGTAAAGAAGTTCAACACTGAAAACATAGTTCTTTGAAATATGTCCCCGGTGTCTTGCAGTTTTGAAAAACTGGGTTTGAACTTGAAACGACTTCCAGTGTATTTGAAAAAATCTTTGAGCTGTTTGTTTTGAAGAGGAATTAGCTAATGATATCCTGAAATATTATCATGCAAGGACACATGGTTAGAAATTCCTAGCTTCTGTGTGGTATGACCTATTTTTGGAAGGATATGAGTGTTGTTTAGGGAGTGTTTATCTGTGTTTCTAAAATCTACACATATCCTGTAACCAGTTGTTTTCTTCTTACGTGTTAAGGCCTGATAAAGATTTTTGTGTTCCCTTTTGTAAGGGTGACTTTTGGAAATGATGGATGTGTCATGGTGTTTTGAGCTACTCTCTCGACATGTACTAGTATCCTGAAGAATCTTGTGTATCCTAACATTTCTCAATTTCTAGTGTAATGACAAAATTTTAGCTAGTTCAATCAGCTCAGGTTTTTCAAGACTGCTTTTATCACGTTCCCCCATATTATCTTTATCAGACATTTTTCCCAGATCTACAGAAGTATTTGCAATAGTTAAAGCTTTATTTGGAGGGGTAAAGTCTTGGGATGGCCAGGTATTTAGATATGGTAATAACATAAGGCTTTCTTGGCCTTGATTTCCATAGATTTTTATTCTATGCAAATTATTTAGCGCCTCTATATTGGGAAAAGGTTCTGATTGTATTTTTGAGGCTTGTACTTGGTTTGAGCAATTTTCTTGAAAGTATAAAATGTTTTCTATTTTTGAGGTTTTATTTTCTATGTCTAGAACATCATATTCTTTTTCATTAGGATACAATTGTTCCGGGTCAAGATAGTTTTGAGTATCTAGCTCATCATAGAGAAGCTGGTGTGCCTACTGCATTGGGCCTAGATTTGCTTCAACTTTAACTATCTGGTCATCAATGTCTTTATCAGTATGTAAAATGAAAGAATTAAGGTATGAATGTATAGAATAAAGAGGTACTTTGTCTGGTATTTCTTGATTGCTAACCATATACTTCATGTGTGATTCTCGGTACACTCTTCTTGTCTGGTTAAAAACAGGAATAGTGGCGTAAGACATATCTAGTTGAATATTTCCTTGGAGCTTGGCCCCCCCAAGATTTGGATAAAAGCATTCCGTACTTGGGAGGAATGTCTGCTACCACTATGTCCATGACCAGGTGTTTAGCAGGTGCTTGTGCCAAACTGACATAAAGATCCTTTATCAGGCCTAGACACTTGAATCTGCTTGAATCAAACGAATATAAGTCTTTATAAGGTTTCATTATTTCTAGGCCTAATCTTTCCATTACCACTTTTGGCATGAGATTTTGAGAGGCCCCGAAATCTAGCATGGAATTATGTAGGATTTGGTCATGTATATTCAGACTAATGTAAAAAGGAGGGGTGGTTCCCTCTTGATATTTTCCTTCTATTTTTGGTCCAAACAACACCTCAGGGGTATCATCAGCTAGGTGTAAAGTATCTGCATCATTTCCTATGTTTAGGACCTTTAGCACTTGAGATTTGTATGAGCTTTGGGCAATAAGTTCAGTGAGAGGCATGGTGATCTTAATTTTGGCAATTTCCCCTTCAAAACTGAAAGGTACTTGTATTTTAGATATATGTGCTTCATTTTTCTCAGCCATGACTTTTTCTATATTCTTAATTTGATGATTTTGATTCAGGGTTTTGTTCAATACAGTTGCTTCGGGGATCTTAGTAGAGGTACTAGGACAGCTGGGATCAAAGTTTGCCTGGCTAGTTTTGTCTTTGTTTTGATCAGTCTTTTGAGCCATGGTTTTGTTACTATCTGCTGTTCTTTTAAGAATAGTATCGGGGGCTTTTGTAACAGCAGTGTCTGGGCTACTTTTCCTAGGGTTGTCTTGGTTTTTCTTACTCCTAAGATCATATTGCCTGTGAACTTCCATTATGGATTTTTGTAATCCTATTTCAGAATCTTCGGGGTCCTTATAATTTGTTTCATTTTGGTTTGAGGAGAAGAAAACTTGTTCTTCTTCTGTGAGAAAAACCTCACCCTTGCTATCGGAACCTATCAAGTTTAAGTGATTTTCATCAAGTGGTTCCATATCTCTTTCTACCTCATCAACATAGTTTTCTTGGAAAGGTGGCCTGATCTGTTGATCATTTTCCCTTGGTTTGATTTGAGGTAGGTCCCTTCTAAGGTTTTGATTTCGGTTTCTGTTTTAAGGATTTGGCTGGTTGTCCCTTGGAGGTGCCCTTTCACTTAGATTTATTCTTTCCATCATTCTCTCCATATTTCTAACCAGGTTGTCTATTTTGGAATCTGAAGAGGAAATGGAAGGTATGGTCTCATCTCAGTAAGTGACTTTCTTTTCCGATCTCATCCTAGCTCTCTTCTCAGCTAGGTTGGCTTCGACACTAATAGCTACCTTTTGCATTTCTTCTAAAGTTGCGGGGTCTCTTTCTCTTAATTGGTATGTCATATATGGATCGAAACCTTCGGGAAATTTTGCTAGTGCTAGGCCAAGTGGATGTTTCATGTGAGGTGGAAGGGAATTATAGACACTGTTGAACCTAGTGCAATAGTCTTGAACACTTTCCCCCATATTCCTTTTAAGATTGTTGTATTCGGAAAGGATTTGGATGGGGTTTTTCCTGACTTCCCATTTGTTTATAAAATTTTGGTAGAGTGATGGGAGATCATGTATACTGTTAGGAGCCAAGTTTTTAAACCATTTCTTGTCTTCTCCGCTTAGGCTTTGGGCAAACATTATCATATTTATGGTTTCATCTTCTACTTCCATGTAGTCAAAAGCATCACTGATTCTATCTACATGCTGTTGGGCAGTAGTAGACTCAGTCCCCGTAAAGTGTGGGATTCTGGATTGGTAATCATTTTGCAAAGGTACCAAAGGCTGTGGTAACACTAAGGACGCATACCAGGCTGCCATGATGGGAACTGATGGTAGATTTACAGTATGATGATTTGTAGTATGGGATGAGGTGATTTTCACAGTGGTGTTTTGAATGGGTGTGACGGAAGTACTTGGACTTGTAGACTGATTTTGAGCAGATTTGGGGAGAAAAGAGCCAAAGTGGTAGAGAAGCTGAAAATTGGTGGTATAGTGGGTGAGGCTTTTGTGCTAGGACTCTGCTGCAAATCTAAGGGCTCAAGATCAGCAAGGTTGATTCTACTTTGTGACTTGTTTCTAAAAAGGCTTTTTGTTGAACACAAGTCAAACTGGGGATCTTGCAAGGATGTAAGATGTTCGAGTACAGAGCTTGCTTTGTGAATGGTCTCATCGGTAGCTAAGTTACGAGTTTCAGAAGTTTCCCACAAAATATTTTTTGGATCGTCAACTATGATAGGAGGATTTGGGTCTGGATGAGATCTGGTGTTAATTCTTTGTGAAGCCAGATTTCAAATTCAAAATTTAGAGAGGATGACAATTGTGATTGTTTTTGGATGATGTCCTCTCTAAGAGTCTTATGGATGCTAGTAAAGTTTTTAAAACTAAATGAAGGCTAGTGGAGTCGCCAGGTGGATGCTTTGAAGTTTATGGTCCACCACCGATATTGACAAAGGTGTTTTTTTAGGAAAATTCCTTTTTAGAAATTTTTTTTGCAAAAGCTTGTAAGAGTGTTCTAAAACTTAGATCAACAATTTGCTAGGATGTTGAGAAAGTTATAGTTCTGCTTTTAGGCTATTCTGCTGATTTTTTTATGTTTGATGAAAATTTCTGAATTCCTAAGTAGTACTTAGTTTGTCACTAATTTCAGAGGCTGCATCATGATCTTTATGATTGGAAAGGTAAGTCAACAGGATAGCATGCTTATGGAATTTTTTTGGTTTTTTAAATGGAGTATTAGGCCTACTGGAGGCTAGTGGAGTCGCCAGGTGAATACTATTGTCTTGTAAAGACAAAGTTTTATGGTCCACCTCCAATGACTGATAGAAACCAATCTAGGGATGTTTTTGTGAGGGTTTTTTTTACAGAGTTTTATATGCAACCTAGTTTGTAAAAGTGTCCTATATTTGATTCATCACTTAGCTAAGGTGTTGAAACAAAGAGAGTCTACTCTAAATAAATTTATAGGTTGTTTGCCTGATTTTTATATAGAAGGACTAATGAGTCTACCAAGGCTTGTTAGGTTGTTTATGCAATTAGTGTTTCCACCACAATTTCCAGTATGATCAGTGTGGCGATGAGGAGGGAGATTCACCAGTATTTCTAAGTCTAACGAAGCTTGTATGAGGTATTCAGGTAGCTATGTACTTAGAGGTCCTGTTGGAGTTCCCATGTTTTGGCAAGTTTGGCAATACCAAAAGATGAGACAACATCAGAACCACTTTCAGACCTCAGGATCTAGCCCTCCTGGGTCCAGAGAGGGATCTCTCTTATATAGGAAAAAGGTATGTGTCTTTGAGGATTGTTTTGAAGGTATTAGGCTAGTTATCAAATGTGAGGTTTGTTTGTTTGGTTGTTGGGAAACATGATAAGAATGTTTCAGTATAAGACAAGGATGAGCAAAGAGGATTTTAGGCAAAGGATAAATATTTCAAAGAACACTCGAGACCATTGGGCAATGGAGTCAGGAAAGGGTTTACTTGCTATTCAATATTCGAGCTTTCAAATGGGCTAGTCATCTAAAGCATTGGATCTTAAAGATGATAGTGTGGTATGAAATGATGGGAAGGAAAGTGGAATAACAAGGAAACCTCCAAGGTGACCAATTAGGAAACAGATCCAGGGACAAGACATGCCATTAGACACCTGTGATCCACCTCTTAAAAGTTTAACTCTTCAGACAAAGGAAACATTAAAGATTTAAACACAAAGGTGAAAACCTGAGATCAGAGAGAGGCTTTGAACTCTCAATGCTTCGACATCCAACTTAAGGGAACTTAGAAAGGTTAAATTAATTGAAAAGGACCCTAGTGAGACTGAATCAATATTCTAAACTCCCAGTATCCCAATTATTTCAGTTAAAACCCAACAAGAACATCTAAGAATAGATTCATTAATTCGTACATCAGCTAGCAGTAAATTGTAGCTACTACATTGGTTAAATTAACTTGAATCTGTACTCAGATAACACATATAGCAGAAAACATCGAAGGTAGGGAGAGCAGAAACATAGGGTACCATGCAAGGGTAAATCCTATGCTAGATTTCTGATGCGTACCAGAAGAAATGAAATGTGATGAATTACAAAGGAAAACAAAGATAGAGATAGAAAAACATCATCACTGCTTTAAATCGGGATCCAAAGAAATGTGCTTGTCATATTAAAGAGCAACACCAGTCATGTACAACATTTCCAACAGCTTGATATTTAGTCTGAAAACATCTTCCTCTGCCTATCTTACAACTTTACACAGAGAACTATATCTCAAGAGAAACAACTTACAATTCACAGATATCCGATCAACAACCTTTACAATGAGTTTCTTCATGAGTTTTATAGCTGAAAGAGAGGCAGAGGAGGTAGATGAAACACTAAATGAAACATTAAAACATATTAGAAGAATATTTTCGAGGCCCATTCTGTCTTAATATCTAAGCATTGATTTTTGGTACTCTTTGGATGAAAGAGTGGTCTTCGACGGGCTGAAATTTACTCCAGGTATGTTCTTGATGTACTATGACTGTAGTACTTCTGTAGTACTCTGGTGAATAAAAAAAAAGGTAGATAAATGACTTTGAGTTCTGCCATGCTACATAAAAAATGCTCTGGTAGCATAAGACTGTTCTGTCAGGGCGGAAATCTTCTCAGGAACACGGTGTAGAATAAAGATAGTATGGGTATTGTGTCCTTTCTCGGGAGGAAACTTCTGCTGATGTGAAACACTGTCAATATTGTTTTATGTGCATTAGGCAAGGCCTTCTGTGTTAATCATGAGGTCTTCAATCTGGTACATTTTCCTTTGATCATTGAATCAAAGCTTAAAATCTTTAATTTCAGGCATTAAACTCTCTGATTATCCACTGATACACTTTGTTGCTTCGTGACTGTCTCTGTCTGTGAAATTTGAGCTTTAATGGTGCTGGAGAGATTTTACAGAGTTAAACTCTGTACTGTGATGAAAAATTACGTTCTAACACCTTCCTAGCGTTTCTCTGTAATATCAGGCTCTAAGATTAGCCTTCTCTGCGCTCTGTGTCACTATAACAGTGACTGTGAACAATGGTAGTTCGCACCGCATGTACACGTGCAAAACACACAAACATGTTAAGAAATCCATGCATGGGAGGATGGATGTAGTGGAAGGCTGTGCGAATGGCAGCGCAGCATGGTGGAAACGGTGGATGCAAAAGGATAATGGTGGAAAAATGCAGAATAATGGTGAAAAATGCAGCTGACGAAGGTTTGGATGAGGGATGCATGTGGACCGTCTGATCATATCTGGAGGTGATGATCGACAGTGGAGATTGACTAATGAAATGAATTTGGAAGGTCGGGCGGAATAACATAACTTTAATGTGAAAAATTAAAATTTCAATGTTAGGTGGAATGATATAGTGTTTAATGAAAAACATAAAAATTCGGCCTTTGAATGCAATACATGGGAAATGTATGAGAATGCAACGAGATGGTATTGAATGGTAGGACCCGGTCACGGGCGGAGGACGATTTGATTTCGACTGTCAGATCTTAGGAGGAGACCGATGGCTGCGATGATCCAATGGAATGCCAAGGTCGCGAGATGGAAAATATGAAGGGAATGTGAGATGCGATGTAGGCCATTGATCTGGCTTAGACGGACGGCTGGGATATGAAGATGAGACTTCGAGCAAAAAGAGGGGAAGTGGTTTTGGGATACAAAACTGCTGTTTTCGCGCGGCCAGAAGGCTGGAAGGCGATTTTAATTTTTTCAACATGATATGGGTCTTTAGCTAACACGTGGCTCTAGAAAAACCGCCCATATCGCGTGAAATTTAGACATTAAACACCGAACGCGAAATCTGCGCGATATTGCTGTGGGCCGTTGGATCTGGGCCCGTGAGATGTGATGGTGCTGGAGGAGCGCAATCTGAGGAATGTGCAGGGTTAGTAAAGGTGGGGTCAAACGGATGACGGTTTCATTATGGGCCGTCCGATTTGAGGATGAATGGCTGAGATATGCGGAGGAGATACACAGGCGGAAAATATGGTTAGAGGGCTGGATAAATCTGAGCCGTTAGATCATAAGGGATGGACGGTTGTGATCTAATCAGAGGGGAGCGATGGAAGGGCCAAAACTCCGATGGGTGATGGTTGTGATTGGATCTGGACCGTTAGATCGGCTTTAGATTAGCGACTGCGATTGGGTCGGAGGGTAACCAATCGGGGAAGCGGGGAAAAGTAAGAAGACATATGGGCCATAGGATCAGAAAGGGCGAACGGTTCAGATTAAATCGGGATCAGCCAATCGGGGCATCGGGAGGGTGGCATATTTAGAATCCCTGATTGGCGATTGAAGCAGCGCAGCGATGACCGTTAGATTAAAAGGTGAATCTATGGTTGGAATGATCATCGAAGGTTTTCTAAAGAAATGTGATAGGGCATGATAAGACCTGCATGGGCTGTTAGATCTTTTCAAATCAACGGTCGGGATCGCTTCCGAGACCAACAACATATTTTTTCCTCGCATTGGAAGATTTCTCCTTATCAAAGAAAATGCGCTCCCGACAACTTCCGATTCCGATTAGCACTCTTTGACTTAGCGCTTGGTCTTAGCGCTAGGCTGCATGGAGGGAAGTGGTTAAGGGGCTGGGCCGAAGGGGGCTAAGCCTGTAATATGTTAGAAAATGGGTTTTTTAGCTTAAAAACAGAGTTTTAGGGCTAAAATCAGGCTTTCGGTAGGGGAAAAAGGGAATTAAAATCAAATGAAAGGATTTCACTTGGTTTTTAAAGGGGAACTGGGTGTTTTAGGAGATTTTGGAAGGGATTTGGGAGTCAAAGGGGAAACTTTGAAAATGGGAAAAAGGGTTAAAATGGGAAATTTGCAGAGATACAAAGAGGCAAATGGAGGCCTTTCTAAGCACAATTTTTTCATAGGCAGTGAGGCTTTTTGGATGGAAACAACAGTGAAGATCTTTTTAAAGGCAATGGACACATAGAGGCTTCAAGGATGAGAGATTTTTATGGGAAATGTATCTCTTGAAGGCTCATAAAACAATTTATCCACCTGTTTGCTTGACAAAAATTTCATAGGTGGCTAATAGTGGCTCCACATGGGGATGGCTTCTTCTTGAAGGAGTCAAGAATCCAGAAAATAAATATTTGGAGTAGGCCAGATGCCTGATCTTCGAACCATCTTCCTTCTCGGATTTCAGCTGTTGAAAACATGATTAATCAACAAAAAACATTCCCAAACAATCTACCTACCCATCCTACAATCCTAACATTTTTTCTTCAAGGTGCATTTGAATTTGCAGACCTTCTTCATCTTTTTTTTTTTTAATTGAAAACAGAAAACACACTAATCTAATTCTACCCTTATCACTCCATGAGACCAGATTAAATTTTTGGCCTCATATGTTTCTCTACCTAATCTAATATCTGATGGGATTAAATTGTCCAGCAGATTTCTTCTCTACATTCTACAACGGAAATTTAAAAACAGTCAAACTAGGATTAGACAGTCTAGTTTGCTATGGATCCAAGGCATAAAGACAGTTGCACATGGACTGAAATTGTAGAAAATTGGAAACAAAATTTTGAAGGCTTGGAATCCGAAACTTTGAAGCACCCTTCTTTCTTTGTGACTCAAGTTTTGAGCTTGTTAGACTCACTTTCTTCTTCACTTCAGCTCTGGTTTTGGGCTTGTTAGAGCTGATCTTTTTTCTTCTTTGCTGGTTCATATTTTGGGCATGTTAGAACCAGCTTCTTTTACTTTCTTTGGCTCAGGTTTTGGTCATCTTAGAGCCAATATTTGCACTTATGAGGTTCAATTTTTGAGCATGTATGAACCTCTCTTTCTCTATTTTTTGAAACATTTTCTCTTTTTCTTGAAAATAAAATGCAGCAATGGTATTTACAATGGAAATGAAAACTGGAAATCGGAAATCAGCAGTAGTAATGCTTGAGCATCCTGCCATTGACAGGACCCCTAAACAACTCTGTACCATCTAGCTCTTGTAGAAAAAAGGCATTTGGACCCACAGTGGCCTGTATGATGTAAGGACCTTGCCACAAACTGTCAAATTTTCCATGCTTTCCTTTGTGTTCTCTCCTAGATTCCCATTTTAAAACTTTGTCTCCAATTTTGAAGTCACAAGCCTTTGTTCTCTTGTCAAATAACTTATTTATATTTTCCTGAACTTTCAAAGCTCTGTTATATACCTCTTCTCTAGTTTTTTGGAGATGAATCGTCTGATCCTTACCACACTGTCCTATTCTATCTGGATCTCTTGGACTAGTTTGATCACTGGTACTCCAAGGCTAGTAGGAAACACTGCCTCTGTTCCATAGACAAGCTGATATGGTGACATGCCAATGGACTTCTTCATTGTAAGCCTGTCAGCCCACAAAGCATGCACATATTTTTATGCCATGACTTTTTGTTCTCTTCCAGCAGCTTTTTGATAATGGTCACTAAGCTCTTGTTGGATGATTCAGCTAACCCATTACCTTGTGGGTAATAAGCAGTTGAATGACCGAGTGTTATCTGATACCTGTGACAAAAATAAACCATTTCTTGGATCCAAAAGCAGCAGCATTATCAGTGATTATTTGTCTTGGGCAGCCAAACCTAGAGAGGATGCGATCTTCTAGGAATTTAATGATAACAGAGTCTGTCGTATTCCTAGATGGTATGGCCTTTATCCACTTTGTGAAGTATTCTGTGGCTGTAAGGATCCACTTGTGTTGTGCAGAAGAAGTAGGGTGTATTTATCCTATGAAATCTACGCCCCATTGCAAAAAGGGACCCTCAACAGTAATGGGTTGTAATGGTAAAGGGAGGAGCTTTATTTTGCCCTCGAAAATCTGGCACTTATGGCAGGAAATTATCATTTTGTGGATGTCATTGAAAAGTGTAGGCCAGTAATAGCCAATTCTGAGTATTTTGTTAGTAGTGGCTTTCCAGTTTAAATGGCCTCCACACTCTCCTGCATGGAACTCCTATTTAATCCTCTCTGCTTCAGTTTCCGGCAAAAATTTAATCAATAGATCATTTTCATTTTTCCAGTATAAACATTCATTTAGTATGCAATAGTTTCTGGCCTTTAGCTTTAGGAATTGGGCCTTAGTTTTTGATAGTTCAGGAGGGGCATTGAGGTTTGTGAGCACATACAGTATATCAGAATACCAAGGAGAATTTTGAAATTGTTCTTCAACAGTAGGATCGGGCAATCCTTCCTGTTCATCCAAGGCATCTACCATGTTAATGTCAAGGGCTTGTAAATTTGATTCAGCCATTAGTTGAGCTAAGCCCTGACCTTTGATAAGTTTTGTGGGTTTTATTTCCAAGTCATACTCTAATATTACAGCAATCCATTTCCCCCTTTTTCCATCAGGATCTTGGGACAAAATGTCTTTAACCACTATGTTTGGCACGTAGGCTATGATGTGAGAATGCAGTATGTACACCCTAAAGTCTTTCAAGGCATTAACTAAGGCGTAGGCCTATTTTTCCATTATATTATATTTTAAGGGCGCATCCCTCAGAGCTTTGCTGAAGAAAGCAATAGGCTGTTCCATTCCCTCTGGATTTTTCTGCAGTAAAACTACAGCCACTGTATGCTCGGAGGCAAAGGAAAATATCAGGAAATCCTTTGAGAAATCCGGGCTGATTAGGACAGGAGCCCGAGTGAGTGCAAGTTTAACTGATTCAAAAGATTTTTTAGCCTCTATAGTCCACTTAACCCCTACACCTTTTTTCAGCATGTTAGTCATATTTCTGAGGTGCTCAGCTAAGTTGGGAAAAAACCTCCTTAAGAAGTTAATTTTCCCAATAAAGGGTTGTAACTCTTTAATGTTTCTCAGGTGTGTGATTTGAAGTATTCCATCAACTCTTTGCGGGTCTATCTTAATTCCCTTCTTTGATATAATGTGGCCAAGGAGCTTACCTTTTTGCAGCCCGAATACAGTCTTCTTGGGATTTAATGACAGACCGAACCTTCTACATTTTTCAAAAACTCTTCTCAAATGTTTTAGGTGCTCCTCATCAGTCTTGGAATATACTGTTATGTCATCCAGATAGATGACAATGAAGTGCCCTATTTCCCCTGAAAATGATATGTCCATTGCTCGTTTGAAGGTCGCACCAGCATTCATCGGTCCAAAATGCATTTTTACGTACATAAAAGTGCCCCATGGAGTGGTGAAAGTTGTCTTGAGTTGGTCTTCTGGGAGTACTAAAACTTGGTTATAGCCTGAAAAACCATCTAACAGGGAGATCCACTTTGAGCCAACTACCCTCTACAGGATATGTTCCATCTTCGGTAAGGGGCAATTGTCTTTAAGTGAGGCTCTGTTGAGGTTCCTGAAATCTATGCATAGTCTGATCTCACCTGTTTTCTTTCTCACAGCTACAAGGTTTGAGACCCAATCAGAGAACCTCACAGGAACTATTATCCCTTCCTCATACATTTTCTTTATTTCCTTTTCAACTTCAGGGAGTTGTTTCGGGTTAATTATGCGAAGTTTCTGTCTGAAGGGATTTTGATTCTCTTTCAAAGGTATTTTGTGCTGTATAATGTTTGTGTCATAGGCCTTTAAGTCCTCGTAGCTCCAGGAAAACACATCAATAAATTCTTTAAATAAGTCAATGTATTTCTTTTTCATGTCTGCGGGTAAGGACTTAGCCAGTTTAATCATCTTAGGCTTATCTTCAGTGCCTATGTTGCATTCCTCGACATCAGAGTCTGAGTGCTCTATGGTGGGTTTTTTTGCTACATCATCGAAATAAAAAATATCCTCTAAAGGTGCCAGACCTCGGGGTATGTTATTATCTTTTGCCTGCAGCAACTCTATTTCCTCTTTATCTGGATTCTTATATTCTTCAGTTGGATTTCCAAGTTTTTCATTTAAAGTGTTTATTTCTAAACTATGTGGTGATTTTTCTTTGTCGAGGGGCTCTTCACTCAGGAAACTATCATCGGATTTAGAGTCTGAATCAGATAATTCAAACTCATTCCTGCCTATCAGGAAATTCTCAATCTGCTTATCGCCCTCAAAGACCTGCCAATATTTCTCATTATCAAGCACTGCAGGTCTGTATTTTGTTTGAATGATGATTTGTTTGTCACTGGGAGGCTTATGATATAAACTACCTATGCATGGTAATCCGTTTGCAATTACGTTCTGACTCCTAGGAACAAACACCAGTTCATATTCCACAAAGGTTTTCAATAAATCCATAGCATTGTTCCTGTACGCTCTCAATCTAGGGTGTTTAGCTGTATACTATCCGTTCACTTGTTTTATGATTAACTCAGAGTCTCCATGCACAGCTATCCTACAAGCTCCTAATTTTTTTAACAGATTCAAGCCTAGGATGAGAGCCTCATACTCTGCGATATTATTGGTACATTTGAAGTTCAGATTGAAGCCTAGGATGAGAGCCTCATAGTCACTCTCTGTGTTTTGTAACCATACCCCTGCTCTTGCAGTCTTTCTAGTGCAAGACCCATCGAAATCCATTCTCCATAAGGGACCATTTTCAGGTTTGTCATTGTTTTCCTCCCTAATGTCGGTTTCATTGTTATGCTGCAATATGGGGTCTACATCGTGGTGTGGAGGGTTTTTTTCTTCATGTTGTGTATGGGTTTAAGAGAGGTGACTAGTCAGCTATTTACATTCTGTTTCTTGTTCACTTTGGGTTTCTATTTCAGTGCACTGTCCAGGAGTTCCTTTTTTGTTTTCTTCTAAGTCGAGAGTGGCCATTATGTTAAAATCCATGGGATCTGTTTCACTATTTGTATCCCTGTTTTCTAGTTCTGGCTTTGAGTTGGATTCATTGTTACAAAGGATAAAGGAGTCCAGATCTGTGTGTACAGAATACAGAGGTGAATTTTCAGGCTTTTCAGGGCTGCTAACCAAGAATTTCATTTGTGCCTCTCTATACAATCTCATAAGCTGGCTAAAGATAGGGATTGTGGCATATGCCCCATCCATCTGCATCGTACCTTGCAGCTTGGCTCCCCATGACCTTGATAATAACATACCATACTTAGGTGGCACATCTGCCACTACAACATCCATAACCATACATTTTGTTGGAATTTCGGTCAGGTTCACACACAAATATTTGATTAGGCCAAGGCATTTTACTCTGCTAGAGTCGAATGAATATAAATCTTTATAAGGATAGGCTATCTCTAGGCCTAACCTCTCCATAACTACCTTAGGCATTAATTTGTGTGATTCCCCAGAGTCATGCATTGTGTTGTGAAGGATCTTGTCATGGATATTGAGACTGATGCATTAATTTGTGTGATGCCCCTTCCTGAAACTTCCCTTATAACTTTGGACCAAACAGAAGGGCTGGTTGATCATCACTTAGATTGACAGTGTCACTATTCTCACCTAGATTCAAAGCTTTCAAAATTTGGCCTTTATATATAGCCTGAGTGGCTAGCTCAGAGAGTGGGACAGAGATTTTAATTTTAGCAATCTCACTCTCTAAATTGAAGGGAGATTGACTCTTTGTAACACTCAACTCTGTTTGTTATCCACTACCTTAGTGGCTGAATCAGTGTGTTGATTCTCACTATGTACAGTGTTTGGGACTATTTTATCAGGAGCACTAACTGTAGTGCTAGTGCTGCTAGTTGGTTGAATTTGTTTATCAGTTTTTTGGTTGTCTTTTTCTTTGTTCTTCCTAGAACTCTCAGCTGCTGATTTGCTACTTTCAGCAGTCACTTTAGAAGTTTTCTCAGGCCTTTTCTTAATGGTAATCTCAAAATCTTTAGGTTTGGAATTGTCTAAGCTCTTTTTGCTCCTAAGTTCATACTGTTCTCTAACCTGCATGATAGCATTTTCAAATCCAAGCCTATAATCCTCAGACTCTAATATTTCCTCATCCCAATATGAGGGTGAGGGTTGATCTTCTTCTGTGGAACAATTATGGATTGAGTTATCTATTTCAAACATATTTATTGCGGTTCCCTTAGACTCTTCTATTATCCCCTCATCCTCATCAAGAAAGTTCTCTTGAAATGGGGGTATGACCTGCTAGTCAGAGTCTCTCTGTCTATTGGGAGTGGTATTTTTTCTCCTAAAGTTCTAGTTCTAGTTGTGATTTTGGTTTCTGTTTTTATTACTAACTGAGACAACCATTTTTTCCATCATTTGCTACAGCCTTTCCATGTTTTTTGCTAGATGGTCATACTTGGGATCAAATGTGGAGGTTGCAGTGTCATATCTATATGTTACCCTATTCTTAGCCCTCATTCTAGCTTTCTTCTCAATCAGGTTAGCCTCTACACTCACTACTCCTTTTTGCATATCTTCCAGTGTGTTGTAATCTCTCTCCCTAAGCTGGTAAGCCATGTCAGCATCGAAGCCTTCAAGGAATTTGACTAAAGCCATACCTTGGGGAGGTTTCATATGTGGGGGAAGAGCGCTGTAAATGCTGTTAAAACTTGTAGAATAGTCGTGGACGCTTTCTACTACGTTTCTTTTAAGATTCTTGTATTTTGCTAAGATTTGGAGAGGGTTAGTCTTGACTTCCAATTTATTTATGAAGGATTGATATAAAGAGGGAAGGTCAGGGATGCTATTAGGAGGTAGGCCTTTGAACCATTTCTTCACATCACCTCCTAAAATCCGTGCAAAGATTCTCATCTTGACTGTCTCATCATCTATCTCCATATAGTCAAAAGAATATTCCATCCTATCTACATGGTGCTGAGCCATGGTAGACTCCTTTGCAGTGAAATGTGGGATTTTTTATTGATAATCGTTTGGTAAAGGAACGAGAGGCTGAGGTAACACCAAAGGTGCATACCAGGCTACCATGATGATGTTCTGAGGAGGTAAGGTTTGTGCTTGAGCAGCTGATATGTGGATGACAGGGATACTAGGACCATCATAAGTCTATTGAGCAGATTTAGGGTGACAGAGCCCCAAGTTTTGAATGAAATGGATATTCGGGGGTGTGGATGTGGGAGTCTCTCTGTCCCTAATGTGTTCACCACTGTGAGATGGAGAACCAGGAAGCTCAAAGTCTGACTGGTCTAGAACACTGAATGACCTAGTTCTTGGTAAACTGCTTGGTAGGTCTAGGTCAGAATGAGAGTCTGATAGAGCGGTAAAATATTCTGGTGCAAAGTTAGCTCTATGGATATGACTAGAAATAGATGGTCTCCTAGGTGTAGGAGATCTCCTGAGAATTCTCTCAGGGTTTTCAACTATTTCAGGTGGGTTTGGGTCAGGGTAAGCTCTTGTATGAATGGTTCTTGAAGCTAGAATGTTGTCTTCAAACAAAGCAGCTTAATCCTCCTTGTTACTTCTAATATGGCTAATGTTGTATTGGAGGCTACTCTCACAGTGGAGTCTTATGCAAACCAAGATAATCAGTAGGCCTACTGATCACCAGTGGAGTCTTTAATCATTAAGGAACTATGGAGTCGCCAGGTGGAAGGTTTCGAATGTTTCAGGAAGGTATACTGTCCACCACAGTGATTGACCACCAAAATAAGGCTACTATGGTCTTCTTTGAGTCTGTGAAGTGTTTAAAGGCGTGTTTTACTCAAAGCTCCCTAGTGGAGTCGCCATTATGTTGGAGTTCCCATGTTTTGGAAAGTTTGGCAATACAAAAAGATGAGACAACATCAGAACCACTTTCAGACCTCAGGATCTAGCCCTCCTGGGTCCAGAGAGGGATCTCTCTTATATAGGCAAAAGGTATGTGTCTTTGAGGATTGTTTTGAAGGTATTAGGCTAGTTATCAATTGCGAGGTTTGTTTGTTTGGTTGTTGGGAAATGGGAAAAGAAGGTTTTAGTATAAGATAAGGATGAGCAAAGAGGATTTCAGGCAAAGGAGAAATATTTCAGAGAACACTCGAGACCATTGGGAAATGGAGTCAGGAAAGGGTTTACTTGCTATTCAATATTCGAGCTTTCAAATGGGCTAGTCATCTAAAGCATTGGATCTTAAAGATGATAGTGTGGTATGAAATGATCGGAAGGAAAGTGGAATAACAAGGAAACCTCCAAGGTGACCAATTAGGAAATAGATCCAGGGACAGGACATGCCATTAGTCACCTGTGATCCACCTCTTAAAAGGTTAACTCTTCAAACAAAGGAAACATTAAATATTTAAACACAAAGGTGAAAACCTGAGATCAGAGAGAGGCTTTGAACTCTCAATGCTTTAACATCCAACTTAAGGGAACTTAGAAAGGTTCAATTAATTGAAAAGGACCCTAGTGAGACTGAATCAATATTATAAACTCCCAGTATCCCAATTATTTCAATTAAAACCCAACAAGAACATCTAAGAACATATTCATTAATTCATACATCAGCTAGCAGTAAATTATAGCTACTACACTGGTTAAATTAACTTGAATCAGTACTCAGATAACACATATAGCAGAAAACATCAAAGGTAGGGAGAGCAGAAACATAGGGTACCATGCAAGGGTAAATCCTATGCCATATTTCTGATGCATACCAGAAGAAATGAAATGTGATGAATTACAAAGGAAAACAAAGACAAAGATAGAAAAACATCATCGCTGCTTTAAATCAGGATCCAAAGAAATGTGCTAGTCATATTAAAGAGCAACACCAGTCATGTATAAGATTTCCAACAACTTGATATTCAGTCTGAAAACATCTTCCTCAGCCTATCTTACAACTTTACACAAAGAACTATATCTCAAGAGAAACAGCTTACAATTCATAGATATCCAATCAACAACCTTTACAATGAGTTTCTTCATGAGTTTTATAGCTGAAAGAGAGGCAGAGGAGGTAGATGAAACCCTAAATGAAACATTAAAACAGAGTAGAAGAAGAGGGTCGAGGCCCATTCTTTCTTAATATCTAAGCATTGATTTCTGGTACTCTTTGGATGAAAGAGTGGCCTTCGACGGGCTGAAATTTACTCCAGGTATGTTCTTGATGTACTTTGATTGTAGTACTTCTGCAGTACTCTGGTGAATAAAAAAAAAGGCAGATAAATGACTTTGAGGCCTGCCATGCTGCATAACAAATGCTCTGGCAGCATAGGACTATTCTGTTAGGGTGGAATCTTCTCAAGAACACGGTGTAGAATAAAGACAATATGGGTACTATGTCCTTTCTCGAGAGGAAACTTCTGCTGATGTGAAACACTGTCAATATTGTTTTATGTGCATTAGGCCTCATTAGGCCTTCTGTGTTAATCATGAGGTCTTCAATCTGGTACATTTTCCTTTGATCATTGAATCAGAGCTTAAAATCTTTAATTACATGCATTAAACTCTCTGATTATCCACTGATACACTTTGTTGCTTCATGACTATCTCTATCTGTGAAATTTGAGCTTTAATGGCGCTAGAGAGATTTTACAGAGTTAAACTTTGTACTATGATGAAAAATTACGTTCTAACACCTTCCTAGCATTTCTCTGTAATATCAGGCTCTGAGATTATCCTTCTCTGCGCTCTGTGTCACTATAACAGTGACTGTGAGCAATGGCAGTTCCCACCACTTGTACACCTGCAAAACACACAAACATGTTAAGAAATCCATGCATGGGAGGATGGATTTAGTGGAAGGTTGTGCAAATGGCAGTGCAACATGGTGGAAACGGTGGATGCAAAAGGAAAATGGTGGAAGAATGCAGAATAATGGTGAAAAATGCAGCTGATGAAGGTTTGGATGAGGGATGCATGTGGACCGTCTGATCATATCTGGAGGTGATGATCAATGGTGGAGATTGAATAATGAAATGACTTTGGAAGGTCGGGCGGAATAACATAAATTTAATGTGAAACATTAAAATTTCAATGTTAGGCGGAATGATATAGTTTTTAATGCAAAACATAAAAAATCGGCCTTTGAATGCAATACACGAAAAATGTATGAGAATGCAACGAGATGGTATTGAATGGTGGGACCCGGTCACGGGCAGAGGGCGAATTTATTTCGACCGTCAGATCTCGGGAGGAGACCGATGACTACGATGATTCGATGGAATGCCAAGGTTGCACGATGGAAAATATGAAGGGAACGCGAGATGCGATGTAGGTCGTTGATCTGGCTTAGACGAACGGCTAGGATATGCAGATGAGACTTCGGGAAAAAAGAGGGGAAGTGGTTTTGGGATACAAAACCACTATTTTCACGTGGCTAAAAAGTTGGAAGGCGGTTTTCATTTTTTCAATGCGATATGGGTCTTTAACTGACACGTGGCTCCGGAAAAACCGCCCATATCGCGTGAAATTTAGACATTAAACACCGGACATGAAATCTGCGCGAAATTGTTGTGGGTCATTGGATCTGGGCATGTGAGATCCAACGGTGCTAGAGGAGCATGATCTGAGGAACGTGCAGGGTTAGTAAAGGTGGGGTCAAATGGACAACGGTTTCATTATGGGCCGTCCGATCTGAGGATGAACGGCTGAGATCTGCGGAGGAGATACACAGTCGGAAAATATGGTTAGTGGGTAGGAGAAATCTGAGCCGTTAGATCATAAGGGATGGACAGTTGTGATCTAATCAGAGGGGCGCGATGGAAGTGCCAAAACTCCGATGGGTGATGGTTGTGATTAGCTCTAGACTGTTAGATCGGCTTTAGATCAATGGCTGCGATTGGGTCAGAGGGTGACCAATCGAGGAAGCGAGGCGGAGTAAGAAGACATATGGGCCGCAGGATCAGAAAGGGCGAACGGTTCAGATTAAATTGGGATCGGCCAATCAGGGCATCGGGAGGGTGGCATATTTAGAATCCTCGTTTGGCGATTGAAGCGGCGCAACGATGACCGTCAGATTAAAAGGTGAATCAACGGTGGGAATGATCATTGGAGGTTTTCCAAAGAAATGTGATAGGATGCGATAAGACCTCCGCGGGCCATTAGATCTTTTCAGATCAACGGTCGGGATCACTTCTGAGACCAACAACATATTTTTTCCTTGCATCGGAAGATTTCTCCTTATCAAAGAAAACATGCTCCCGACAGCTTCTGATTCCGATTAGCGCTCTTTGACTTAGCGCTTGGTCTTAGCGCTAGGCTGCATGGAGGGAAGTGGTTAAGGGGCTGGGCTGAAGGGGGCTAAGCCTGTAATATGCTATAAAATGGGTTTTTTATCTTAGAAACAGAGTTTTAAGGCTAAAATTAGGCTTTCGGTAGGGGGAAAAAGGGAATTAAAATCAAATGAAAGGATTTCACTTGGTTTTTAAAAGGGAATTGGGTGGTTTAGGAGATTTTGGAAGGGATTTGGGAGTCAAAGGGGAAACTTTGAAAATGGGAAAACGGGTTAAAATAGGAAATTTGCAGAGATACAAAGAGGCAAATGGAGGCCTTTCCAAGCACAAATTTTTCACAGGCAGTGAGGCTTTTTGGATGGAAACAACAATGAAGATCTTTTTAAAGGCAATGGACACACAGAGGCTTCAAGGATGAGAGATTTTCATGGGAAATGTATCTCTTGAAGGCTCATAAAACAATTTAGCCACCTGTTTTCTTGACAAAAATTTCATAGGTGGCTAACAGGTCCCACCGTGATCGCCATTATGTTAGTGAGTGGTGGGATAAATCGACAAGATAGTCTTCTTAAGGGATGCTGAAATGTTTAGGGAGTCTAAGTTTTTTTTTTTACTCAGAGTCCCACCGTGATCGCCATTATGTTGGTGAGTGGTGGGATAAATCGACAAGATACTCTTCTTAAGGGATGCTAAAATCTTTAGGGAGTCTAAGTTTGTTTTTTTACTCAGAGTCCCACCGTGATCACCATTATGTTGGAGTCCCGTGATTTGGAAGATTGGTAAACCAAATGATAGGGCAACATCAAACCAAACTTTGGAGTCCTAGGACCTAGCCTTCCTGGACTCAGAGAGGGCTTTATCTATTATGCGAAGGATGTGAACTTGTTCGCTTTGTATGTTTGATTTTAGGCTAGCTGTTAAGTGTATTTTGGTTTGTTTTTTGGGTTTTTTAGGTAAACTGATCAAAAAGGAAAAATATAAAGAGAGTTCATTAAATCAACAAGGCTATGGGGTTAGATAAAGTCAGAACTGTCTAAATGGTGGACAAGGTATTACTGCAGGGCCGATTTAGTCAAGGTAAATGGATTCTTTGGGTGAAAATGAAGTGAAATGAACATTAAGTTTGTGAAAGACAAAGAGATATTAAACATATATAGTTTTAAAGTAGGTATTCATGAGGTAGGGCAAACCATGAATCTCTATGAATAAAACTCAAACTGATACATATGAAAGATAAACAATCTGGCGATACATAGAAGCATAAGAACCTCTAACTCTTAGAAAATCACCTTCAGTTGTTGGGAAAAAAAATAAGATAAACAAACAACTCAATCTATGAAGAGGGAACTCCTAAACAACATATCTTGAGCTATCGGTAACTCTGAAATAAGTTTGCAAGCATGGACAAAGGGAAAGATCGAATGAGACCTCTTTGACTTAACTAAAACAACCAATATTTCATAGAAAGATTTCAGAAATGGAGTTTTGAGAAGCTATAAGTAAGCAGGCATACCTTAAATCATACAAGATAGAAAAACATACTGACCATAAATGAAACAAATAACAATTTCTTGAAGGACCTAAAGGGTAGTTAAGAATCTTTTAGAAATGATCAAGAAGAGGAAAACATTAAAGCTGTAACATGCAGGATGTTTGAGGTGCTTCCATGAGCATGTATCAACATATACTTTTATGATCTACGAAAAATGAGAAATATGGAATATTAATGAAAAAAATGAAACATAAACAAAATCATAGAAACATCACCATTCACCAAGCCATGGAATCCTGCATACAATGCTCCTCCACCATCAAGCCAAGCAAGACATCATCCACTTCATAAAACAAGTATTTCTTGCAAGCTCATAATGCTATGTATTGATCTCAATATATCAAGTTCTGCCTCCTTTGTTACAATTAATCCTCTTGGTTTATATAATCCAAGGAGGAGGAAACCCACCTAGAGCAACTAGAAGACCATTGGCCAAAAACAAATATCTAAAATTGTCCTTGAGGCTTAACAAAGTCCAAGGCACAAAATATCCTTCAAAAATATATTTTCGGACCAAGATAGCAAAAAAGGATCACTTTCAAGGCCTGACACACAAGATAAACTTTATTAACGCACATTTGGCCCAGTCAACACTCAGAAAACTGCTTTTCAGCAAAATCTACAGGAACGTAGCACCAGAAAAAGGTATGTTTTGCAGTGAAGTTTTGGCTAACCTCCCAATGTCAAAATGAGTCTCGTGATGGCTCGTTGGAAAGCTACAGATGTCTACTTTCCAAAAGTACTTTATTTTTTCCAATCTGATGAATCAAACTTAGTCAAAAAGTATAAATAGTGAAAAAACACAGGAGTGTAGCACCTACTGATATTAGGGGCAAAAAGGTAAAAAATGGTTGTTTTTGGCCTTTTTGAAGGATTAAAACAACTTCATTTGATCTAAAAATTTCTTAGCATGTTCCTTTGATGTCAAGGAATCCAAAAATATATTTTTATTCAGCTGAGGATGCTTCGAGAAAAAGTTAAGGTACCTGTTGTTTTATGCTTTAGGCCTAAAATTCACAAAAAACAAGAACGTGTCCAAAAATGCCCAAATTTGGTGAGTAAACCCCTTAAGGGTTTTTAGAAACATGAAATGAAGCTTGAGCAAGAATTCCGAGCCAGGATAGGTATTTTCCATGTTTTTCCATCGGGCGCCTCCTTTGGGCAGCGTTGAGTTTCCTTCGGGAAAATTGATTCAACTTCTTGTAGTGCTCGTTCATTCTTCTTTGTAGGCCCAAATCCTTGTTAGCTTTCTCCAATTTGGTTTCCAAATGCTGATTTTCCCTCTCAAGCTAAGTCTCTCTATTATTCTCAATTTCTTTGGCAAGGAGCTCTGTAAGAGGGTAGTATTGTTCACGAGCTGATTCTTCTTCTTTCTGTTTTTGCAATGCTTTTCTAAGACCCATGGTCCTAGGTCTCTTTCTTGCTGGTCCTTCTTCTTCATCATCTTCCACATACTCACCCATGTATTCTTCTAGCCTCACTTGTGAATTTTGCGCTTCTCTTTTATATCTGATTGCCCGGGCTTCAAAGATTGCCATATATCCACTCATTTGATATTTTGCAATTGCAAATAGCGGATGATGTCCTTTGACCTTTCTAGGCCATTTTCCAAATCTCTAATCTGAGCCTCCCGGTTTTGCAAAAGAGATCTAAGAATACTGGCCTCATCATCCTCAGCATCACTGTCTATTTGTATTATGTCAAATTCCCTTTCATGCTCATGGCTGCTTTCTTGTTCTTCAATCTTCCCCTTGCCCTTGCCTTTCATGGGATTCTTTCCTCTGGTTTTCTTAGGCAATTTAACCTTGCTCTTTTTTGGCAATTTACCTCTGCTTCTTAGTGCCCTAGTGACATTTCTAGTCATTGTTTGAGTGGTTTTCGTCCTTGCTGTTTTGGTTTTTTTATCCTTTTCTAATTTTGATGAAGGAAGCATGGTCCCTTGCCTTGGAGAGGCAGTAAACACATGCTCTTGAACTTTCTGATGATGACTGAGAGGAGGAGTAAATACCTGGGCTTGTTTAGTTTGGTCTCCTACAGCCTTAGGGCTATCCTCTTCTCCAAAAACATTCTCTGATTGCACTTCTTGGTTACTTTGCTGTGGGGAATTTCCTTGTTCATTAAATTTGATATTTGTAATGAACTTATTATCAGGAGTAAAATCAGAAAGATTATGCTCCTTTTCTATTTGGTGGGAGATGTAGAAATTTTCTGAATAATAATTAATTATCCACCGAGACTATCCTGATCACATAAAATTCGAATTTATATGCAACACATAATCTCTTCCACTCAGATCATCACACATGCGGAAATAAAGTCAAGCGATAACACGTCAAATCATCATACACATTAACACAGTATGTATGGGGAAAGCTTATAGCTGAAAACCCCACAGCTATTGTGTATATTATAATGGAGAAATCAAGTAACAAACTCAGTACAATACTCCTCACAAGTACTCAGTACTTTCTCATGATGTTACACACAAACTAGCTCAGTTTTGAACAGGTTACTGGTTCAAAACTCACCGCCAATTGCCTTGCCTCTATTGCGCAATCATGGCCTTTCTATATAGAGATCCAAGGTTCGAATCTCCTTGGCTTGACTGCGCAATTTTCATGGACAAATCCTCCAAGTGTGGTGCAAATCTCATGCACAACTGATGTCGCCACTGATAGCTAACTCCACCCTTTCATCTACCTCTTTCACTGGTCTCCACTAAACTGATCATGCACTGTAGTGAACTGATGTGTTCTTGAGTTAAATAATGAGTTACTAATTAATGAATTAAATAATATTTAATTCACTCCACTCATAACTAATTGATTAGCTAGTTAAACTAATCTCAACTAGTTCAACTAAAATAAACAAAACACAACTCCACTATTTGTCTCATTAACTCCTCCAAACTTCTGCCACTGAAGTCCAACTGAAGTCAACCATGCAAGATGCCATCAAACCCTTGGGAACCACGTGATTCCTCTGTCAGATGCATGAGCCACTTTTGTAGCTCTAACTGAAGTGCTCCAAGAGAGTAAACTGCTGTTTAGAGTCCAAATATTATTAAGGGTAAATAATATTTGACTTCCATATTTTTAGGAGAGGCAGTCTAAAAATAGCCTTCGACCTCTTCGACCTAAAAAATAGAGTCTCATCTATTTTTTCCAACATGACCAATGCTCCAAGAATCTCAAACTGGAATCCCCGAACCATGCTCCATATGTCTAAAAATAGACATAGTCTAAAAATAGACTTTGCGCCAGAATTCGCCTGCGGGCCCACTTAGTGAAGGCGACTTCATTTCACCAAGCTCCATCATTTTGCTGCATTCTCAACACTCCCTCTCAGAAAGATATGGATTATCTGCAACCCCTATCCTGCCTCTGTGTAATTCGAACTTGCTCCTGGTGAGCGCCTTCGTCAGGATGTCGGCATCCTGATCCTCCGTGGGAACATATGAAAGCATCATGATTCTCCGCTGAACACAATCTCTGATATGATGGTACCTTATGTCGATGTGTTTGGACCTATCATGAAATACTAGACAGCTTCGCAGAGTTTGATGTAGCTCTCCGTTATCACAGATCAATCGGGGAGGTTCCAAATGCAACTCCAACAAACTTGCTATATCTCTTCATCCAATAAATTTCTCGCATGCCTGCTTAGCTACCATGTACCCGCCTCTCGCTGAACTGAGTGCCACGGATCTCTGCTTCCTGCTGTACCAGGAAACTGCTGTCGACCCAATGCTGAAAACTCCTCCAGAAGTGCTCTTACGGTCCGTTGGACTCCCTGCCCAATCTGCATCAGTGAAACCAGAAAGTTTCACTCCATCCTCCTGTCTGTACCATAGACCATATCCCGATGTGCCTCTGATATAGCGCAATACATGCTTGCCCGCCTTCCCAAAGAGCTTGGTAGGCTTAACCATAGCTTGCGAAAGCTGGTTAACTGCATAGCATATATCGGGTCGAGTATTGACCAGATACATCAACGACCCCACCAACTGTCGATAGACAGTGGCATCCACTACCTCCTCCGAAGTAGCATCTCCCTTCCTCCATCCTCCAGGAAGAGGGGTATCAACAGGCTTGCAGCCCTGCATGTTGAACCTCTCCAGAATCTCCCGGGCATACTTGCCCTGAGAAACAAACAGTCCTCCACTGCGCTGCCAAATCTCCAATCCCAGGAAATAATGAAGGATGCCCAGGTCCTTCATCTCAAACTCTTGTGCAAGATCCTCCTTGCATGAAAGTATCAACTGCTCGTCGCCAGTCAAAATCAGATCATCTACATACAGTACGATGATCAACAGCTTCCCCTCCACCACAATCTGGTACAGGGTTGGATCCGCCTCACTCTTGGAGAATCCAAGCCCGGTGAAGTAGCTGTCTATCCGAGTGTACCAAGCACGAGGTGCTTGCTTCAGCCCATACAGTGCTCTCTTGAGTCGGCACACATGCGACTCACTATTGAAGATCTCAAAACCTTCAGGCTGCTCTATGTACACCTCTTCCTCAATAACTCCATTGAGGAACGCAGTCTTCACATCCATCTGATGAATGTGCCACCCCATCTGCGCTGAGAGAGCAAGGATCGTCCGTATGGAAGAGTACCTTGCGACAAGTGCAAAGGTCTCCTCATAGTCAATCCCCTCGATCTGTGAAAAGCCACGGGCGACAAATCTCGCCTTGTACTTCTCCACACTCCCGTCAGCCGCCTGCTTCACTTTGTAGATCCATCGCGAACCCACCACTAATTTCCCCACTGGTCTTGGGACAATCTCCCATGCACTGTTCCTGACGATCGAATCATATTCTTCGATCATGGCATCAACCCATGCGGGTTCCTCCACAGCTTCCTCAAAAGAGGATGGCTCCGTCACAACACATTGACTCACGAGAGCCATGTATCCAGTGTACCGATCCGGTGACTGTCTCTGTCTGCGCTGTGCTGTAGGTGGTCCTACAACCTTCTCTGCATCCCGAGCCAGTCGCTCGGCTTCTGTAGTGCGCATGCGCCCTCTGATGGTTGGCGCTGCCTGGGTGGTTTCTTCCACCTCCTGAACCTCCTCTTGTGGCTGATCCACATCCGGAAGCTCCTCCTTAGGAACTAACGGCTCCTCATCTGCATGCAAGTGTAGCTCCCTCTCAAGCGAACACTGCATGGCTTTCTCCTCCTGAAATTTTATATCCCGTCGCACAACAGTCTTGCGACTGTCTGAAAAATACACCCGGTAATTGTGAGGTGTATCAGTGTACCCCACAAATATTCCAACCTCAGCAGTTGGGTCCAGCTTCCTTCTCACATCCTTCGTCACATGCATGTAGACAGGAGAACCAAAAATCCGCAAATGGGAAATATCAGGCCTCTTGCCAGAATAAGCCTCCTCAGGTGTACTCATGCCAAGAACCTTGTGAGGACAACGGTTCTGCACATACACTGCTGTATTGCATGCCTCAGCCCACAAGTGAAGGGGTAGGCCCCGATCATGCAACATCGCCCGTGCAGCACCCACGATCGTTCTGTTCTTCCGCTCAGCCACCCCATTCTGCTGTGGGTTATGGGGTGCAATGAGCTCTCTCCGAATCCCTTCTGCGCTGCAGAACTCCTTGAATTCAACCGAGATGAATTCACCACCGTTATCACTCCTTAGAGCAATCACCTTCTTCCCCGACTCCTTCTCGACCAGTGCTTTAAACTCACAGAACTTTGCGAATGTATCGCTCTTCTTCGGCATGAAGAAGATCCAGCACTTTCGAGAGAAATCATCAACAAAGATCACATAATACTTGTGCTTTGCTGTCGAAGCAACTGCGAAAGGACCACACACGTCTGTGTGAACTCTCTCAAGGATCGTCGTGGCGCGACTATCCTTCTCGTGAAAGGTGGCTTTCACATACTTCCCTAAAGTACACCCCTTGCACTGATCTGACTGCGCAAGGGTGCCCTTAGGAAGCCCAGTAGAAATCTGCTGCAGAATCTTGAAAGCTCCATGGTGAAGGTGGCCCAATCTCCTGTGCCACAGTTCGCCCTCATCATCCCGGCTCACCACTTCTCCCGCCTTGCATGCCATAGCTGCGCAGCCATCTACCTGCAACCGATAAAGGTTCTTGGTTCGAACCCCTATCTTCCGGGTCTCTCCAGTAGTCTTACTGCGCAGGAAGGCTTTTCCTTCGCTGAAGACCACATCATACCCCTTATCCTCCAACATCGCCACAAAGATCAAGTTCTTCTTCAATCCAGGTACATGCATGACATCCTTCAACACAAAGGGTTTACCAGACTCCCTCTGAAAGGATATGGTACCGATACCAGTCGCACTGTATCTACCATCATCGCCCATCTCGATGTGCACGCCCAGATCTTTGTCCTCCAGATCTGAGAACAAATCCCGATCTCCCGTCATATGAAATGACGCACCGTTGTCCAAGAACCACACCGATCCCATCACACTTGAAACCAAGCATGCGATCAGTGAAAAGTCAAGCTCGAACTGTGAAGCCAAAGCTTCTCCATCTGCAGATCTTCTCGCTTGCTTGTTCTTCTTCTTCTTTGGACAATTGGTAGCATAATGTCCGTGATCATGGCAGTGAAAACATTTCACTTTCGCCATATCCTGCTTCTTGCCCTTAGCTCCAGAATGAGAGGTTTTCTTACCCTTCCCTTTCTTAGCTTTGGACACCAAAGCGCAGTTTTCTTCATCAGCTCCCTTTGATGAAGATCCACCTCGAGTAGTCCTCCTTATCTCCTCCTGCATGAGATCCGCCCAAAGGCGCTCCCATCCCGGCAGCTTCTCCCGACCATTGACACTATCTTGATATGAGTGCCAAGCCTTCTAAAGACCAAGGAGAGCCAGGTCGACCATGTCCTCGTCTTCGACAGTCACCCCCACACTTCCCAGCTCATCTCTGCATTGAGTGAACTTCGTGAGGTATTTGGCGATACTGTCGCCTTTCTCCATCTTGATGTTCCCGAGCTTATCTTTGAGCGCCAGCTTCCTTTGGTCGCTCTTACTCTGGAATAGATCCGTCAAAGCTTTCCACATTAAATATGGAGTAGCCTTTCCATGCAGGCTGGATACAATATGATCCTCGACGCCCTCCAACAGGATCCTTCGACACTTCGCCATATTCTTTTGCCATGCATCGACTTCAGTTGCATCAGTGGGCTTTTGGACATCCGTATCTATGAACTCCTTCAGACCATTATCTTCTAATACTGGTTCCATGCGATCCTTCCATGCAACATAATTCGAACTGCCTTCAAGAGCATATTCGAGTCGCAAACCGTTGAAAGACATTTTCAACACTGGCACCAAGAAAACAAAACTGCTGCAAAATTTCGAATTCTACCTCAAAGCTCAACCGCTCTAGATCTGTGAGAACAAATTATTTCTAGCACAGAGATTGACTGCAAGGGGCATTTACCAGACCTTTCACTTTCCGAAGAAAGATGAATCCGGAGGCTACCTGGCCCGCATGCAGACTCTGTCTATCGAAATAAGTTTGTAATCACTGTGATGATCAATATCTGCTTCAATAGCTCCGATACCATGTAGAAATTTTCTGAATAATGATTAATTATCCATCGAGACTATCCCGATCACATACAATTCGAATTTATATGCAACACATAATCTCTTCCACTCAGATCATCAAACATGCGGAAATAAAATCAAGCGATAACACATCAAATCATCATACACATTAACACAGTATGTATGGGGAAAGCTTATAGCTGAAAACCCCGCAACTATTGTGTATATTATAATGGAGAAATAAAGTAACCAACTCAGTACAATACTCCTCACAAGTACTCAGTACTTTCTCATAAAGTCACTCACAATCTAGCTCAGTTTTGAACAGGTTACTGGTTCAAAACTCACCGCCAATTGCCTTGCCTCTATTGCGCAATCCAGGCCTGTCTATATAGAGATCCAAGGTTCAAATCTCCTTGGCTTCACTGCGCAATTGTCATGGAAAAATCCTCCAAGTGTGGTGCAAATCTCATGCACAACTGATGTCGCCACTGATAGCTAACTCCACCCTTTCATCTACCTCTTTCACTGGTCTCCACTGAACTGATCATGCACTGTAGTGAACTGATGTGTTCTTGAGTTGAATAATGAGTTACTAATTAATGAATTAAATAATATTTAATTCACTCCACTCATAACTAATTGATTAGCTAGTTAAACTAATCTCAACTAGTTCAACTAAAATAAACAGAACACAACTACACTATCTGTCTCATTAACTCCACCAAACTTCTGCCACTGAAGTCCTAACTAAAGTCAACCATGCATGAGCTCAATACCCCATAGGAAAAGCATATTTCATTTTGGCAGTTGCATGTGCCATATCCGTAGCTCAAACTGAAGTGCTCCAAGAGAGTAAACTGTTGTTTAGAGTCCAAATATTATTAAGGGTAAATAATATTTGACTTCCCTATTTTTAGGAGAGGCAGTCTAAAAATAGCCTTCGACCTCTTCGACCTAAAAATAGAGTCTCATCTATTTTTACCAACATGACCAATGCTCCAAGAATCTCAAACTGGAATCCCCGAACCATGCTCCATATGTCTAAAAATAGACATAGTCTAAAAATAGACTTTGCGCCAGAATTCGCCTGCGGGCCCACTTGGTGAAGGCGACTTCATTTCACCAAGCTCCATCATCTTGCTGCATTCTCAACAGGAGATGTCTAGGTCTACTATTTTTTCCTTTTCAAAACTATCTCTACCTTCATCTATCTTCTTGCTGTCATGACTGTTTTTATTACTTCCCTCTTTTCTGTGACTGCTTCTATCATTTTCATTGTTTTTAATGTTTTCCTGATGTGGACTGCCTTCATCATGATCACTGTTTTCATTTTCTTGCTATGGGCTGCCTCTTTCTTCATCACTGTCTTCATTTTCTTGCTGTGGGTTGCCTCTTTCTTCATCATTGTCTTCATTTTCTTGCTGTGGGTTGCCTCTTTCTTCATCATTGTCTTCATTTTCTCTTTGTGGATTGCTACTTTCATGATCACTGTTTTCATTCTCTCTTTGTGGGCTGCCTACCTCATCATGCTTTCCTTTCCCTCTACTGCTGATTTCTTCACTTTCCTGCTCTTTGTCACCATCCCTTCCCTATTCTTTGCCACCATCACTTCCTTGTTGTTTGATTTTACTACATTCTTCTTTCTCACTGCTATCTGTGGAGGATGGTTTTTGTTGGGGAGTGAACTCGTGAGAAGAAGAGGAAACATAAGGCGTGGAGGGAAAGGAATGAGCATGAGGAGGGTTTTGGGATGAAAATGGCCTGATTTGTAGTGGCATAGAAGATGCAGAAGTGAATTCAGGGTGAGAGATGAAAGTTTCCCAAGGAATTCCCTTTTGTTTCAGCTGGTGAAGGATAATGATCTTAATGAGAGACCGATGGAATAAAATTGCTTTCTGTTGAGATGGAGGCTTTTTTATAACAATGGAAGACATCTTGTCTATACTCTTGCACAGGAAGAAACATAGGTTTAGCAACTTAGCTTTTGAGAAATGCATAAGGAGTTTGATGTGATAGGCATATACTTGGGAGTATCTACCTTCACAAGTGAAAAACTTCATGATTATTTTCATGAGGGCTGCATGGTCATCCAACAAGTGTGAGAAAGGGAAAATGGAGCTGCATGTATCTTGATGATTTGGCTTGAGAAAAGGTTGATAGTGGCTGAGGTCAAGGTATGATTGTTTGAACCACTCTTCTCCTATGTTAGGGATTTTGGTTTCCTTAAAAACAGCGCTAGGAGTGAGTTCAAAATCTAAACCTGCTATGTGAACTTGCTTTCCATCCAACCTCAGGGAAAATAACTCTGTTAGATGAGGGTGGCTAGTGACCTCTGGTATTCTTCTGCAAAAATCAAAGCAGCCTACCTCTTGAAAACAAGACAAGATTGAGGGAGAGGCAGTGATTTCTTGAACAGTGATGGGCTCAAATCTGTTGTGTTGGCCTCCCTTTTTTACCCTTTTCTTTGGAGGCATTTTAATTTTTCTGTTCTTCTCCAAAATCAACTAGACAGACCTTAAATAAAAACATCCTTTCTCTTTCTTTAACACTCCTTTATCCTTTAATTCGGTTTTCGAAATATCCTTTATGTTTTAAAAGCAACCGAGGGGTAAAAATATGGATAAATACTTTGAAAAATTCTTTTCAGAGATGAACACTGACACTTGAGCAAGACTGGGAATTTTTTTTCCCTTTGTAACAAAGTGAGCAGGTGCTACGCCCTCGCACCCAGGTGTGTAGCGTCTGAACGGAGGCTGCACTAGGAAAATACACTGTGTCAGTTCAAAAAACTGTGTTTTTGAACGAAGTTTGAACGACGGGCGGTTATGGGAACCGGGCGAAGACTGAACGAGGATCGGGTGTCCAAACGCATCGCACCAGTGCACAGGCATGTCGCACCCTTTGTAAATTCCTGCGGTGAGCTGCTACAGGCACGTAGCGCTCAGGTGCAAGTGTATCGTGACCTGGAAAAAGTGCACGGAGTGTTTGCTAGGGAACTAGAGAGACCCTCTCCTTTTTCCCAATTGATAATACGAGAGTAATATATGCCTTTTGAGGGCTTTTGTGCATTGTGGAGCGTTTTTAAAGCACACAACCTTCCTTTTGACTTTTTCAAAAATAGTTTTTTTAAACCTTTTCCTTTTTTTCTCATGTGCCCTATTTCCATGAAATAGTTTTTGAAACATGTGTAACAATGTTTTAATTAAAAAGTGATTTGCAAATAGCAACACAATTTTTCATTTTTTGTGTAAAAGTAAACCTCTCCTGTTTTAACTTATAAAATGTGCCCTCTACTTTTTATGAAAAAGGACCTTTTACCAACTGTAGGTACCCTATGCTTATGTATGAAGGAGGCCTTTACAACAGTCTTTGCCATTTGCTTATCAATTGAAGGAGGTTTTTTAAAACAAATTTAAGCCTGGCCTCTGTTTTCCAAATGAATCTTTTAGTCTTTAAAACAAACTGTCTATGTCATGCCCTTTGCTCATCATCCTTGAATGAGGCTTGTTAGACATAAACTGTTTAGGCCCTCTGCTCATGATTTTAAGGAGGCAATGCAAGCACAACTGCTTAGGATTTATGCTTATGATTTGAATGAAGCCTCTCTTGAAAACTAAACCTTGTGCCCTGTGTCTACTTATCACTAAAGGAGGTAATTTAAACAGAACTTTTTATACCCTCTTCTTATCATCATTGAAGGGGGCGCCTCATAAAAAAAAGTGATTTCCATCTGCTTATCATTGAAGGAGGAATTTCATAAACTCAAGTGATTTCCATCTGCTTATTATGAAGGATGAAATTCAAACTCTTTATCCTTTATCAATATCAATGAGACAGGTTTCTTTGTAGAAATTTACTGTGAAGATAGTGAGCAGGTAAGATATTTCCAACTCCAACATATCTGCTTTGTGTCTCTTAGGTTAACTCTCTTTTGTAGTAGCTTTAGCTTCCTTTGTGATGACAATGTCTTTGATGGTTTAGAGTCTAGGCTATAGGGATATAAAGAAGGCAGTTGTTCCCTTTTTATTCTCTTTCACTTTGATGCCTACACTACTGGAAGTCTTTTGCCAGAGAACTAAAATACCTAGTCTCATAAGACTGTTTTTCAGAGCTATGCCCATATGTTTGGGAAGAATGTGCAAATTCCAATGTGATTTTACATGAAGTGCTAGATTCAGTAAACTCCCAACCTTTGTACTCATTTTTCCATGATGTATGATTCTTTGACTTTCTTGATGCTTTGAGTTTGTAGGTATGAATCATATAGGTTTCCTTTCTCTTTGAAATCTGCATTTCCTTTATTTCCCAACAGTCAACTGTTCCAACTTTGAAAACTTTCCTTGAAGTGTCCCTTTTGTTTTAGAACTGCTATTTCCATCTATCCATAGCACCCCTGCAGAGATGCATTGATAAAATTTCTTTGACCATTGGAGACCTTTCCCGAGGTATCATGATGATAATGCTTGAAAATTTCACTTGATTACTTTCTTCAGACATAGGACCTTCTTACTCTGTTTCTTCCTGAATTTGAATCTTATAAGCTTTGCTGAAACAAAACACAGCGATGGTGTATGACCTAGGGATAAACAAGGGTTTTGTTTTGCCAGATAAAAAAGAGGATGGCTGACTGATATTTAAAACCAGGTTTTTGACTAGAGATATTTCTCTCAAGATACCTATTCTAAACACCATCACCTAACCTAGAAACTTTGTCATGACTTCTGAAGGGTTTCTTAGACATAGTCAGGTCATCGAATGGACCTTCAAACAATGAGAGGGGAAAAAGACAACTTGTATTATGCTCTGGCAGTGAGCTATGTGAAAACAGGGGATTTTGGATATCAGATATACAAAGCTTATGACAGTTATGGACAAGGGAGTTTTATAAGGACTGAAACTTGATGACCACCTCTAACATAGTCTGTAAGAGAGGAAAAAGATAAGAAATTCTCTGAGGGGTTTTCTAGAGGAAAAATTGACTGTTTGAAATTGTTTTCTAGAAAACCTAGGCAAGGCATATAGTCATCACAACAGGAAAAAATACTTATGACTAACAAATAGTAGTAAATCTTTAGTTGCATGTGAGGCCACTAATTGTGAATTAATTAATAATTAATTCACTTGATCTCTCGCTAGTGTATCTTCTGTTACAACTAGCACAACTGAGTTTAACTCAATTAACTGAGTTAAACTACTTTACAACTTTCATAAATGCACTTCCAACTCTGTTACAACTTCGAATCACTCAGTTAAAATTAATTCCACTTGCATGTCCCACCAACCAACCACTCAACTAGAAATTCCTATAGCTAACTAATTTTCCACTTTAGTTAAATATTTCTAAGTGTTCATTGAGAATAGATTATTTTTTATTGCCCAACTAATATTAAGGGATAATAATAGCTGACATGCATCTATAAATAAACATGCAATATATAAATAGAACTTGAACATACATCTATAAATAGACCTCATCTATAAATAGAATTTGCTCATGCATCTATAAATAGACATACACCTAAAAATAGCCTAATTCTCCATCCTAATGTAGGTGCATAATTTTCACTAGGATCTTCTTGTTGAATCTCAACACTTCCTCTCAACAATAAAGGGATTATCCTTCACCCTGATCCTATCTCTATGGTATTCGAATTTTCTCCTAGTGAGCGTCTTCGTCAGAATATCTGCATCCTGATCCTCCCTAGGAATTTATTGAAGCAACCTGATCTTCCTCTGCACACAATATCTGAGAAGATGGTACCGGATATCTCTGTGCTTAGATCGATCATGAAACACAAGATTAATCGAGATTTTAATGCAACTCTGATTATTACAATGAACCATTATCGAATCTAAATGAGAACCAAACAAACCAACCAAGATCTTTCTCATCCAGATAGCCTCACATGTAGCTGGACTCACTGCCATGTATTCTTCTTCCGCTGAACTGAGTGCCACAGATCTCTACTTCCTGCTATACATCCAATGCTAAAGATACCCCCTGATGTGCTCTTTCTATCCGATGGGTTGCCTGCCCAATTTGAATCCGTGAAGCCATGCAAATTCACCTCATCCATCTATCTGTACCATAAACCATACTATGATGTGCCCATTAGGTATATCAGGACATTCTTACCCACCTTCCAAAAGAGCTTGGTAGGCTTAACCATAGCTTGACTCAGCTGGTTAACCGCATAACAAATGTCTGGTCTCGTGTTCACTAGATACATTAGCGAACCCACTAATTTTTGATAGACTGTAGCATCTACTACCTCTCCAGAAGTGGCATCCTCTTTCCTCTAGTTTCCAAGAAGAGGAGTATCCATGGGTATGCAGCCCTCCATGTGAAACTTACCTAGTATCTCCCTTGCATACTTTCCTTAAGACACAAAAATTTCACCATCTCGCTGCCATATTTCCAATCCAAGGAAATAATGAAGGAGGCCCATATCCTTCATCTCGGACTCCTTTGCAAGGTCCTCCTTGAATGATTGTATCAGCTGCTCATCACCAGTCAATATTAAATCATCAACATAAAGAACAATGATTCAAAGCTTACCCTCCATCACAATTTGGTGCAGGTTTGCATCTGCTTCACTTTTGGTGAAGCCCAGTCTGGTGAAATAGTTGTCTATCTGAGTGTACCAAGCACAGGGTGCTTGCTTCAGCCCATACACTCTTTTGAGTTGGCACACATGCGACTCACAGTTGAAGATCTCAAATCCCTCAGGCTGCTCTATGTACACCTCTTCCTCAATGATCCCATTGAGAAATGCAGTCTTCACATCCATATGATGAATGCGTCAACCCATCTGCGCTGAGAGAGCAAGGATGGTCCTTATGGAAGAATACCTTGCGACAGGTGCAAAGGTCTCTTCATAATCTATCCCTCGATATGTGAGAAGCCCCGGGCCACAAATATGGCCTTGTATTTCTCAACACTACCATCAGCAGCTTGCTTTACCTTGTAGATCCATCTCGAACCTACCACTAATTTATCAACCAACCTTGGAAAAATTTCCCAAGCACTGTTTTTAACAATGGAGTCATACTCCTCCACCATTGTATCTACCCATGTGGGCTCCTGCACTGCTTCCTGAAAGGAAGATGGTTCAATCACAACACATTTTCTCATGAGAGCCATGTATCCAGTAAATCAATCAGGATACTGTCTTTGTCTGTGTTGTGAAGTAGGGACTCCTACATTCTGTGGAGCATCAAGTCTCATCCTATCAACTTCTGTGGTATGCCTTCTGCCAGTTCTGATGGTTGCCTCTGCGTGAGTGGACTCCTCCATTCCATGAACCTCCTCATGTGGCTTATCCACATCTAGAGACTCAACTTTGCAAACCAACAGTTCCTCCTCTGCATGCAAGTCTAGCTCCCTCTCAAGTAACAACCACATGGCTTCCCCCTCATCAAATTTATATCCTGTCACACCACAGTCATTCGATTGTTTGGAAAATACACATGATAATTATGAGGTTTTTCTATGTACCCCACAAAAATCCAAACTTCAACAGTCGGCTCCAGCTTCTTCCTGGCGTCTTTGGTCACATGCACATAAATATATGAGCTAAAAATATTAAAGTGTGAAACATCTGGTTTCTTATCAGTGAAAGCTTCCTCAGGTGTACTCATGCCAAGTACTCTATGAGGACAACGGTTTTGCACATAGACCACAGTGTTGCATGCTTTTTCCCACAAATGCATTGGTAGGCCCTAATCATGCAACATCGCTCGTGCTGCACCCACGATCGTTCTGTTCTTCCTCTCTGCGACCCGATTTTGCTGTGGGTTATGAGGCGCTATGAGTTCTCTTCGAATTCCTTATTTTCTGCAGAAGTTCTTGAATTTGTTAGAGATGTATTCTCCACCATTATCGCTCCTTAAAGCCTTCACTTGCTTCCCCGAATCTTTCTCCACCAATGCATTAAACTCACAGAACTTTAAGAATTTTTGATCCTTCTTCTGCATGAAGAAGATCCAACATTTACGAGAAAATTCATCAACAAAAATAACATAGTACTTATGTTTTTATATTGAAGCGACCGAGACGGTCAACACACATTTGTGTGAAATCTCTCAAGGATCTCCGAAGCACGATTCTCCTTTTTCATGAAAGGTGTAATTTACATACTTCCTCATGGTGCAACCCTTGCACAGATCTAACTGAGCAAGTGTTCCCATCGGAAGTCTATTAGATGTTTGTTGCATGAATTTCAAGGCTCCATGATGAATATGGCCCAATCACCTGTGCCATAATTCACCCTCATCCTGTCTCACCACATTTTCCGCTTTTCCCATAATGGCAGCACGTCCATCTACCTCCATCTTGTAGAGATTCTTAACTTGAATCCCTATCCTCTTGGCTTGACCCGTTGTTTTATGTCACAGGAAAGCTTTTCCATCGCTAAAAACAACGTCATAGCCTCTGTCCTCCAACATTGCGACTATGACCAAATGTTTCTTCAGACCTAGAACATGCATAAATTCTTTCAATTGAAATGGTTTACCTGACTCCCTCTGAAAGGTAATGGTAGCAATGTCAGTTGCACTGTATCATCCATTGTCTCCCATCTCTATACGCATCTGGAGATCTTTCTCCTCCAAGTCACTGAAAAGTTCCTTATCTCCCTTCATGTGAAAGGAAGCACCACTATCCAAATACCACACCGATCCCAATGCACTTGAAACCATGCATGAGATCAAAGAGAAGTCAAGCTCAAATTGCGAGGCAAGGGCCTCACCAGCTGCAGCTTGATCAACCTTCTTGTTCTTCTTCTTTTGCGGATAGTTAGTAGCAAGATGCCCATGTTCGTGACAATGAAAACACTTCACCTTGGACATATCCAACTTCTTGCCTTTAGACTCAGATTTGGAATGGAATTTATTCCCCTTCCCCTTCTTCACCTTGGCAGCCAAAGCAAAATCCTCTTCATCATCATGATTCGATGAAGAGCCATCTCTGGTGCTCTACCTGAACTCCTCCTGCATTAGATTCGACCACAGTCATTCCCAATCCAGCAGTTTTTCTCGTCCGTTGACAGAGTCTTCTTACCGTGCCAACTCTTAGGAAGTCCAAAGAGAGCCAAGCTCACCAAATCATCATCAGCAATTATTACTCCCACACTCCCCAGTTCATCCCGACATTAGACAAACTTCGTGAGAACTTTGGAATGTTGTCGCCCTTTTCCATCTTGATATTTCTGAGTTTGTCTTTAAGTGCCAATTTCCTATGGTAGCTGCTGCTTTGGAATAGATATGTTAAAGCCTTTTACATAGAATATGGTGTGTATTTCCCATGGAGGCTTGAGACAATGTGGTCTTGTACTCCCTCCAACAGAATCCTTCTCGCCTTTGCCACTTTCTTTCGCCATGCATCAAGATTTGCAGCAGCTGCAGCATCTGGCTTAGGAACATATTTTTCAATGAATTCCTTCAAGCCATTGTCTTCGAGTACTGCCTCCATCCTATCTTTCCAAGAAATGTAGTTCGAGCTACCCTCAAGGCATACTCTAACCTCAAGCCATTGAAATCCATTTCAATCTTGAATCAATTGTAGCGCCAAGAAAGGCTTTCTGCAAATTCAAATTCTTTCCACCAACAAAATCAACTCCTGATTCAAAATTGCAATTTCCTGTGCTTTGATACCATGTAGAAATTTAATACAAAATATATATTGCATGGATTCTCCTGATATAACAATAATATGCTACTATCAAATACATAATCTCTTCTACAAAATCTTTGCGGAATTTGAAAAACAATCGCCAATCACAATATCATGAAGAAATATCAATCACACATAACACAGATAATTTACCCAGGGAAAACATATAGCTAAAAACCCCACTATCCTCTATTATGTATTATATAATGGATCATGAAAAAATTACATACAAATCTCTAATCCAAGATCTCTCAGTACATGAGCTAACTGTCTCACACTGTCATACAAAAATTGGCAATTTCCTTAGCCAATTTACTACCTCCAGATAGCCTGCCTCCACTGCGCAATTCCAGCTGAAAAAAATCCCTGAATGAATGGAATCTTGCTTGCCTTAAATGCACAATCCTCATGGGCATATCCAAATGTGTGTGTGGTTGCATGTGTGCAACCGATAATGTCAAAACTGATAGTCAACTGTCCCTTTCACCTACATCTCAACTGGGTCTCCACTAGATCTGACATGCATGCAGTTAATAGTAGTAAATATTCAGTTGCATGTGAGGCCACTGATTGTGAATTCATTAATAATTAATTCACTTGATCTCTTACTAGTGCATCTTCAATTACAACTAGCATAACTGAGTTTAACTCACTTAATTGAGTTAAACTACTTTACAACTTTCATAACTTCACTTTTAACTCTATTACAACTTCGAATTGCTCAGTTGCAACTAAGTCCACTTGCATGTCCCACCAACCAACCACTCAGCTCGAAATTCCTATAGCTAACTGGTTTGCCACTTCAGTTAACTATTTCCAAGTGCTTATTGAGAATAGATTATTGTTTATTGTCCAACTAATATTAAGGGATAATAATAGCTGACATGCATCTATAAATAAACATGAAATCTATAAGTAGAACTTGCACATACATCTATAAATAGACCTCATTTATAAATAGAATTTTATCACGGATCTATAAATAGACATCCACCTAAAAATAGCCTGAGGCTCCATCCTAGTGTAGGTGCATAATTTTCACTAGGATCTTCTTGTTGAATCTCAACACTTGCCAGATTCGCACAGATTGTGTTCAATGTATGGAAAATGCGACTGCGATGGCGGCCTCCAACCAATTAGCGCGACCAACAACAAAATCCAAGCATAATATAAATGCTTTCCCTCCTCCTGGGGCGCCCTAATGTTTTCCATAAATTCATTTCAGAGGTACTTTGCCCAATTATATTGTACCCCTCTTATGCATTGCACAGCTAGCTTAATTACATACGCTGGCACCTCCGTTACGTGCAACTTCCTGATTATTTTACAGGTAAGGATCAGGGTGGCAAATTTAACTGTCGAGGAATCGATGTCTGCTACAATAAATCCGCAAGTGTTCATGTTCGCCTTGTTAGAAACCTATAAATATAGGATTCATAATTTTGACTTGACTGATGATAATCTTGTAAATATGCACATACTTTGCCTTCTGCAAGTTGTATTCTCATATTTTGTAAAAAAAAACAAAAAGAGGGTAAAAAGTCCTAAAAGAAAAATCAAAGGACTTAGAAAAAATAAAGATGCCCCAAAGAAAAAAATGAATAAAAAATGAAAGTGTGCAAGTGTAAATGCCAATACTTTTACCTTTTTACAGTTGATTATGGCAGAGTGTCAATAAATGCCATAATCCATGATAAGTTAAACAGTTTAATCTTGACTTGTCATGTTTCAATTTCAAATGTTGTAGATAGAGAATAATGAATTGTCATACAGTTTAACCATGACAAATTCAGTAGTTAGGTAGATAATAAGTGAATCCAACAGTTTAATCTAGATTCCTGGATGAAATAAGTGTAGAATTAGATATTTTTATTGCTTTATGAAAGAATAAATGCTGTAAAGGTTGCTAGCTCAAATGCACCTTATCAAAATGGAAGAAAAAATGTTAGCAGTTAAATTTGGGTAGGTAGAAGAAGGTGAGATGGCATAATTGTAAATATTATTCACTAGGGTTGCAAATAACTAAATCCCTTCCCCTATAGCCATTAAGCATTCTAAGCTATCAGTCAGAAAGGCTCAAGGCATTTCCTTGACTACTGTTGGGACCGGACCCAAGGCTCTATGGCTGATTAGTTGAAAATGTTAAATGTCTGTATTTATCCCACAAATCACATCATTATTCCATTCATGCATTCATTTCCCTGAATAATCCTAAGTAAAAACCTCATTTTTACTCAAAAGATACTCTAATCCTCATTTGATTAACTTCCCACATCATTTGAAAGCATAAAACCCTCAAAATCACGTTTTATCCTAAGTTGAAGTGATGAAGTTATTATAATGCAAATTTGCCTTTAAACTTCACTTTACTTGGTTATGTTAATGTATTTTGAGTATACCTTATCCCCTTGTCATATTAAATCTAACTTATTTATTAATTCCCTATGGAATAACCTTCTCCTATTTTATATAACTCCCTTTTATAAAATAACCCCAAAAAACCCATTAATTTAACTTTAGCCAAAGTTATTTACTCCCACATGTTTAAATAAAAAACCCACCTTATACTCCCTTTGGCTAAATATATCATTATATAAATAATCCCGCCCCCTATGGTAGTTAAATCATTTTGATTTAATAACTATATAATAAAAATATATAAAATATATTTAAACATGTTTAATTATATGTGTAAAACAAAAATATTGAAGTTTTGTTTAATCTAAACTTCAAAACACATCCCTTTGTTTATTTCCCGAAATCCATTTACCCATGGTTAAAATTATAACTTAGCCCTTTCCCCTGATAGATATCCCCTTACCGCAGTATTAACCATGGGTCAAGCCCTTTTAAAACCCTCCCCTACCACTTTATCCCATGTCTATTTTTTGTACATAAACTCCCCAAAATCCCTTTCATTATCGGGGTTAATTTCAGCCCTCCGATCTCCAATACCCATTTAATCCAACAGTTCCAAACAAACGCGATAATCTTATCCCATATCCCTTCATTCCTTATCGCGCAGCATAAGAGCTGTCCGATCATCCCTTCCCAATCCAATGGTTCCCATCACATTACTTATCAACTGTTGGATCCACATTTACCTCTAAGATCAGACGATCTGTGTTGTACACGATAGCCCAAAGCTCCCGTCCCCACCACTGCTCATCGCGCTCAATATATACCGTTGATATTCCATCCGCCAGATCAACGATCAATAATCAATGCCCTGGTCCCACTGCATTTTCCCCGCAACTCTATAGCAGATCCTGACCGTTCGCTCCATTCTGCTTGATCCGACGGCGACGGTTTCATTTTTCATTTTTAAAGTAATCGACTGAAGTTCCAATTTTTTTTTGCGAAATAATTTGTTTTCCCAAAACGCCACTTGCTGACGTGTCCTAATATGATTCGACCGCATTACAAAAGTGAATTTCCACTTACCACTTTGGAGCCGCACGAAAACCACCCAAGCCAAATCCGAAACCGCTTCCGCTTAACCTACAATTAATGTAATTAAACTATGATTTGACTTATGGTTTAATACATTAAAACTTAATGTTTTTCACCATATTTTGTCTATTTACCAGTACAACATTAAGAAACCTCTGCAGATCTTTATTTCCATTACATTTCACGTATATACCATACAAAACACTGTGAGCCAGTTACAAAGACTCCTGATGCCATTTTTTGAGTCTCATGTGAACCAATTGCCATTTGAACAACCATTGTTCTCTGAAATTCACTCACAGAGAATTCCACGACCTCTGATAGCCAAATTCAACCTAATTGAAGATTGTTGCTGTTCAGAAACTTCATCAACTTCTGATTATACCTTTTACAGGTATTTTCATTATTCAACCTGCAAAACACTTCAATTCCAAAGGAGAATTCATAAATTAGACTATCATTTCATTAAAACAGTTGAAATATCCATCTGAGAAGTTTAGAAACCTTCAAAATACAGGGGAAACCCTGTCAAAATTTCTCCAGAATCCATCCTTTCATTTTTAGCAGGTTTTAGCCATTCCCGGGTCATTTTCACTACTAAACTTGGTCTAAACAATCCTCTGTGCATAAAAAACACGTTTTATCATCCAGAACCCCACTTAGAGTTCAAATTTTGCTAGAAAAGTCCTTCAAATGCCTTACTATTACCATAGGGTAAAAAAATCAAATGTCAAAGTGTATCAGGGTCAAAGTGTATTAGTAAAAGACAAATTCTACTGCTTGTCATTTTCAATTATAGCAGTGAAACAATGAAAAGTAAAGATAAAGAGTATCAGGATTGAAAGTGAAAAGAAGGAGTATTCAACAAGCCATCTTCCACGAGATAATGCATCAATTGCTAGCAATGTTACCAGCTAATCATAAAATCTGTTTGATTAAGATAAGCAGTTCTATTCTTTTTCTTGTAAAAGAGAACAGCTTGTAAACTGTTTTGCTGTTGTCCCTCTTCTTATGTTATATTTCCTATTTTTCCTTGAAACATTATCTCAAACTTTGAGATATTTTGTAATTAATCCATTTGTATAAATACTTCATCTTTCGAAGTATTTAGTGTGGAATAAAATTTGAAGATTACTATAGACTTATTTTGTTGAAACATTGGGTCTTTTTGTGAGTTAAATTGAAGTAGCAAGCTGGAGACGGAAGCAAAAGACATCATAGTTAAGGATTCATGAGATAAACAGATGAGTAAAGTATTTTCAAGTTTTCATTGTGTATTTCTTTAAGTTTCATTCATATATCCAATGTATTTTCCTTCTTAAATGATAAACTAGGAAAGTTATTATAGAATCAATGTTAAAAAGCTCTTTGTATTTACTAGTTGTCATTATTTATGTTTTCTGCTGATTTCCAGACTAGAGAATTCTTAATTGCTCTTTAGTTTCGTTTGACCTCACCTTGTCCTCTTCCTTCCTGTGATCTAAGGATTCTTAATTTCCCTTAGTCCAGAATCACATCACTTAATCAAATTAGCCTTTCAAACCCTCAGAAAGTTATCTAACTTGCCCTTAGCATATTTGCATCTTTTGATCTTGGTTTTCAAGTCTTGTTAGCTAGCAATTTGACTCCATTTCCCAATGGTTAGGTACATATTTCTATGGTTTCCTTTGTAATCCTTTATTCCCACCAACCTTTTCAAAAAATCAAACCCAACTGCACAATCATAGCTAGCCTAATATATGTTACCTAAACAAAGCTAAATCTTTAGGAGAGATCCCTCTCTGGAACTCAGGAAGGCTAGATCCTAAATTCTAAAAGCGGTTCTTGGTTACCCCTGGTTTTCTTAACTACAAAAATCCTCATCCCACAACCTAAGAATTACTAGGGTGATAACATACTGGCGACCATACTGGGGATCTAACCACTCTCCAGTTTTAAGTTTGATCTTGAAGGAAAATTTAAACCATATATTTTCTACTTTAAGATTAAGTTTAAAGGTTTTGGGTATTTACCCAATAAACATTCTGGCTCCCAAGAAAGTCTATTACACTAGATCCAACCCTGATCCCAATCCTCCAGATATAGTAGACAATCCGGACCAGATAGGAAAAAATAAAAAACAAATTGTTAGTTCAGAAACTGAAGTACCTCTGAAAAGAGCTGATTCTTTACCCAAAGAATTAGTAAGCTTATCAGACATTGAATTTGATTTGAAATTTGAAAAATCACTGTTTAGAACCAAATCTGAATCTGATTTAAAGGAATTTGTTTTAGATCATGTTTTTACTTCTTATGTGAGTGAAAATCACAATATTATTTCAGTTCCTACTAAATTATACCAAATTGAAAGTCAAAGTCCAGTAAAAAGGGTAAGTGTTACAAAAATTAAAGACATTGAAGAAGCTATTAAGTTAGCTAATTTTTTGTCTCAATTCAAAACCCCAGTTTCCCAGCTATACACCACAGTCTTTCCAGCATAAGATTCTACTCTGTATGCTGCCACTTCATTTACAGATTCTACTGTTAGTTCACCTCAAGAGCCTATAAGCCCTGAGTTGCCTCTGCACCATAGGATCATATATTCATCATATCCACAATCCACTGCTAGTTCTTCAACAGATCCATTCATCACTGAGCTACCCTTGCAGCCCAAAGTAGTATATCCATCATTTACTCAGTCCACTACATCCACTACCATTATAAGCACTAGCCATACTATTTATTTTTCATCCCCTTTACCAAGCTCTTCAAAAACATCTGCTATTGTAACTAGTACTATTACTACCATTACTACTATACCTCCCAGTTTAGCAAAAATCCAAGGCATGGAAGCCAGATATGCTCCCTTGGGCTTACCTCAAAATCTCCATGACATGCCCCAAAATTATCAAAAAGATATCCCATTGTTTGATAATATTTCCCAAATCAACGCACAACAACATATCACTAGAATGAATGATTTTTGGGAAATTTATGAGATAGATGAGTCTGATGTCCAAATGAGGTTATTTGCACAAAGCTTAATTGGAGAAGTAAAAACCTGGTTTAAAAATTTAGGTGCTGGTAGTATAGCAGACCTAGCTGCCTTTCACAGAGCTTTCCTAAATAAATGGGAAAAGAAGAAAAATCCTATGCAAATACTATCTGAGTTTGATGCTGTTAAGAGATCCCCCAATGAATCTGTCCAAGATTTTTGTACTAGATACAACAGTGTTTACAACGCTATCCCTGCAGACCTTAAACCCACTCTGTATTCCGTGCTACTGAAATTCCTTGATTGTTTTGATGTAGACATGGCTTATCAACTTAGAGAAAGGGATGCAAACACCCTAGAAAAAATGCAAAAAAGTGTTGTAGGTGTAGAAATCAACATCCTTGCCAAGAAATCCAGAATGAGAAACGAGAGGAGGGTTACAATCAAATAAGAAGCTTCACACTTAGATGGTAAATTTGATTTTATCACCAAAACATTAGAAAAATTAGTTGAGAGACTAGATCACATTGAAAGAAAACCACAATGGGAGAATCAATCCCAAATTAGGAATCCCAACTACAGGAAAAAAAATAATCTTTGGAAAGGTAAAGAACCTTCCCCTGATCAGAACATAAGACCCCCATTCCAAGAAAACTTTGCAGAAAGTTCACAAAAAAATGTTGAGGAGGAGGAAGACATCAACATAGTTATGGGGATTGATGAAAATAATACCATTTTCCTCACACATGAAGACCAGGAACTCTTTGAGCTACAGCAGTTCAAAGTAGAATCTGGTGAATCCTTCGATTATAAGCAAGGTTATGATTTTTCAATTAGTGAAATTCACAACCAATATAACCTTAGGAGCAAGAAAACCAATGAGCCTACTGTAAAGAACAATGCTCGAACCCAACAAAGCCAAAACAAAAAGAGTGTTGATGCGCCTAAAACAAAATTTTTGCAGATTCTTCCTAGAGAGAATAAACAGAGTTCGAACCTACCCAGTCCTAAAAACAGCAAAGTCCCAAGATTGTAGACATTACTGATGAAGTGGCTCAGTCCTCTAAAGATGCCCAAAAGGCTAATACTACTAAGACCACCAATTCAGCAACAATCAATGAACCAAAAAAGAATCCAGTTGACCCAAAATCACCAAATCCTAAATCTTCTGTTGAGAATCCAAAAACTGATAAAACTTCTGCTAACTCTCAAACTATTCCTAAAAAAAAAATTAAAGATAGTAGAAACCAAGAGACTCAAACAGAAGATAAAAGAAAATCTCAAACCAAAGGTAAAACTGTTGAAACACAAGAAAAATCATCTCAAACCATAGTTCCAAAAGACGAAATTATTCAAGCCATCAAATCCCAATCAACCTTTAAGATGCAATCAGAAATATCCAAGTTAAAAATAGTTGTTCCCTTAGTAGAACTAGCTAAAAATGACTTGTATAGATTTATTATTGTTGAAACATTGAATGTAAATGAAAACGAAGATACAATTAACATGAATGAGGATAGACCTGAATTAATTTTTGGTCCTAATGTAGATGGTAAGCATTCAGATGGGTTGGTACCCCCATTTTATTTAAGTCTTACTGTACATGATCAAATATTACACAATACTATGCTAGATACTGGAGCTTCCCATAACTTAATGCCCATAGTGATAATGGAAACCCTGAATCTAGACATAACCATGCCATATAAAGATCTATTTTCATTTTATTCATCTAAAGTTGAATGCATAGGGTTGATTAAAGATCTGTGTGTAAACCTAGTCCAATATCCTGGTAAAAGTATGATCATGGATGTTGTAGTAGCTGATATCCCACCAAAGTATGGCATGCTTCTTTCTTGCTCATGGTGAGAAAAGTTGCAGGGATCTCTACAACTTGACATGAGTTATGCTACTATCTTGGTATTTGGACAACCCAAAAATATTTACAGAGAAACCTTGATGAAGTATATGATCAGTAGTGCAGACAGACCTGCCAATTATCCAATCTAGTCAACTCCTACTGATCTTGATTCCTTTATTCTGAGTAACTCTGATCATAATGATAATCCAACTGAAATTACTGATAAGACACTTAAAATAATGGATGGTTATATTGGTCATGAGGCTTTATGGCATTTAGATTTTGATGGATCTGTTAATAAATTTGGAGCTGGAGCAGGTGTATGGATTACGAGCATTGAAACAAGCCATTCTGAAGGACATGCCTTTAGATTAAATTTTAAATGCACCAATAATATGGCTGAATATGAGGCTTTAATCTTAGGTTTGCAAATTATTAGAAAAATGAGAGGGCAAAGAATAATGGTCATGGGAGATTCAGAACTAGTCATTAGGAAAATAAACGCAGAATACTCTGTTCACAATCCTAGACTAGCTAGGTACGGGGACACAACACATGATTTGGTTGAAGATTTATTAGAAAGCAAGTTTGCTATCATCCCTTGAAAACAGGACATACAGGCCCATTGTTTAGAAACCTTTGCCAACAATTTTAAACTTCCATTTTCACCATTACAGAAATACACTGCTGAAATCAAACACAGACCTATTGTCCTGGACAATGTGCAATATTGGCAAATTTTCTCAGAAGATGAGCAAATTTATCACTTTTTGAACAATGAGAAGGAGTTTCAAAATTGCCAAATTGATAATGATTGCAATACGGATTCACCTTGTAACATAGATTTAAATTCTTGTAAAATAGATGATTTAGATAATTTAGATGTACATAATTTTGATAGACCTACTATATTTACTTAGAGTGACATAGATGAAATGGAAAAAGTAGACTTAGAAGAAATAATGGAAGTGAACTAGATTTGATTGATTTGAAACATAATATCTTACCTAGAGGTTTAACTCCCCTAGAAGACTTATTCGATTCCAATGATGTTCCCAAAAGGCCAAAAATGGAACCAGTTAGGTCTGATATAGAAGAATATAACTTAGGGACAGATGAAAAGCCAAAAATGATCAAACTATCAAAATCCTTGTCATCAGAAGAAAAGGTTAAATACAGAGAACTTTTGAAAGAATATTAGGATGTCTTTGCTTGGGGTTACGAAGATTTAAAAACTTACAACGAAGACATAATTCAACACAAAATTCCTTTAAAATAAAATCAAAAACATTTTCAATAAAAACTAAGAAGGATTAATCCAATATTGTTACCTTTAGTCGAGAAAGAAGTTAAAAGAATGTTTGATGCACAAATAATCACACCAGTCATATATTCTAACTGGGTATCTAATCTAGTGCCTACCAGAAAGAAAACATGAGAAATCTGACTGTGTATAGACTTCATAAATCTTAATAAATCTTCCTTGAAAGACAATTACCCCTTGCCCAAAATGGATCACATTTTGCAGAGGGTGGCAGGTTCTTCAAGAATTTATTTATTAGATGGTTTCTCTGGTTATAATCAAATTCTATTTCATAAAGATGATCAGACTAAAACTTAATTTACTACTCCTTGGGGCGCTTTCATGTACGTGAAAATGCCTTTTGGATTAAAAAATGCAGGAGCTAATTTTCAGAGGGAAATGGATATTACCTTTGATAAAGAGATCCATGAATTTTTAGTTATTTATCTTGATGATATTACTATTTTTTCAAAAGCAAATGATGAACACTTATATCATCTAAGACAAGTCTTTATCAAATGTAGAAAATATGGTATATCTCTTAATCCTAAAAAGACTCTTTTCGGACTGGAAGAAGGAAGACTGTTAGGTCACATAATCTCCAAAGAAGGCATTAGAATAGACCCTGCAAGAATTGAAGCCATTTTAAACATTCAACCACCAAGGAACATTAAATAACTCCAAGCATTTTTGGGTAAAATCAAATTTTTAAGAAGATTTATCTCTAATTTGGCTAAGATCATAAAAGATCTTAACAATATGCTTAAAAAGGACTCTTCAATAAAATGGACAATAAAGGCCAAACAATCTTTCAAATCTATAAAACAGGCCTTAACAAAAGCACCAGTCCTAATCAACCCAAATTATACAAAAGATTTCATAATCTTTTCCTTTGCATCTGAACACACCATAGCTGCAGTTCTTCTGCAGAAAAACCATCAAGGTTTTGAACAGCCAATTGCATTCTTTATTAAAGCCCTCAGAGATACACCTATGAAGTATAATATAATGGAAAAACAAGCTTTAGCCATGGTTAAAGCCATCAAAGATTTCAGAGTGTATATTCTTCATTCACACATCATTGCATATGTCCCTAATGCAGTAATTACAAATGTTTTGACACAAGATGGACCTGATAGTAGGAGAGGAAAGTGGATAGATCCTTGAATACGATCTGGAAATCAAACCAACAAAGATCATTAAAGGATAGGGTTTAGCCAGATTGATGGATGAATCAAATTGTAATGCTTTAGATATTAATTTCATTGCACAAATAGATGACCAGGAGGAGATGGTGACTCCATTGATCAGTGATGTCTATCTAGATTCACCATGGTACTCTGATATTATCTTTGTACTAACACATTTACAAGCTCCTCCTAGGCTAACTAAAACCAAGGCAAGATTCATCAAACAAAAAGCAATGAGGTTTTGTATCTTAAATAATGCACTTTATTGGAAAGAAAATACCGGGATTTTACTAGATTTCTTATTAATGTCTGAGGCTGAAAACATTCTTGAGGAATTTCATGCAGGTGACTGTGGAGGCCATCTATACTGGAAGAGCACAGCTAAAAAAATACTAAGAGCTGGTTTTTACTGGCCAACTTTATTTTCTAATGTTAAAAAGTTTGTCACCTCTTGCCATAAATGCCAAATTTTTGAAGGGAAAAAGAAACATTTGCCTTTACCCCTTAAGCCTATATCAACTGAAAAACCATTTCAACTATGGGGGTTAGACTTCATAGGTGAAATCCATCCTCCCTCTTCATGCCAACATAAATGGATTTTAACTGCTACAAATTACTTTACCAAGTGGATAGAAGCCATTCCTACTAGGCAAGCTACTGATTCAGTTATAATTTCATTAACAGGAAGTAATATTTTATCAATATTTGGATGCCCACATAAAATTATTACTGATAATGCAGTAGCATTCAAGTCCAAGAAAATGATTTCTTTCTGTCATAAATACCATATTACCTTAGGTAATTCTACAGCGTATTATCCCCAAGGTAATGGTTTGGCCGAATCTTCAAACAAAATTTTAATCAATATCATCAAAAAACTACTCCAAGAAAATAAAAAGACATGGAACAAAAAGCTGGTCTATGCCCTATGGGCTGATAGACTTACCACAAAAAAGTCTATTGGAACTTCACCTTATCAGATTGTGTATGGAACAGATGCAGTTTTACCTTCTTCCTTGGGTGTTCCAGTCATGAAGATTATTCAAGAATCATAGGTGGAGACTAATGATATTCAACGAAGAATCAATGAAACCATACATCTCCAACAAACTAGAGAAGAAGTTTATGAAAAATCACAAGTTTTACATGACAAAATCAAAAATATTTTTGATAAAAGGGTTAAAGATGATGATTTTTTCATAGGAGATCAAGTTTTAAGATGGGATTCACGAAGAGAGGACAAAGGCAAACATGGAAAGTTTGACTTTCTATGGCAAGGACCCTATGTGATATATGGATACAGAGGTAATAATTCCTTTTTCATCAGAAATTTGGATGGAACTGAGCTTCAAGAAGGACCAGTGAATGGTAGGATGTTGAAACACTACTATTCTGCAGAGTCACTTAATAGTTAGAATGATTTACTTTATCATTGTAAATATTCATAGTCAGTGTGTAGATTGGATTGGATATTTTATCTACAAAGTTGAAGCCCGAAGAGAAGGCCCTAAGCTTTGCACTATAAGATGTCATAAATATGAATTGTTGCAAAAAACAGAAGACAATTACAGAATTACCAAAGTCAAATATGAAGGCTACTAATCTTAGAGTTCTTGACATTCCACCAGGAAATGCCATCCCCAAGTGAAGCCGATGTTACAACCTATAAATATAGGATTCATAATTTTGACTTGACTAATGATAATCTTGTAAATATGCACATACTTTGCCTTCTGCAAGTTGTATTTTCATATTTTGTAAAAAAATAAAAGAAAAGAAAAAATAGAAAAAGAAAAGAGGGTAAAAAGTCCTAAAAGAAAAATCAAAGGACTTAGAAAAAATAAAGACGCCCCAAAGAAAAGAATGAATAAAAAATGAAATTGTGCAAGTGTAAATGCCACTACTTTTACCTTTTTACAGTTGATTATGGCAGAGTGTCAATAAATTCCATAATCAATGATAAGTTAAACAGTTTAATCTTGGCTTGTCATGTTTCAATTTCAAATGTTGTAGATAGAGAATAATGAATTGTCATACAGTTTAACCATGACAAATTCAGTAGTTAGGTAGATAATAAGTGAATCCAACAGTTTAATCTGGATTCCTGGATGAAATAAGTGTAGAATTAGATATTTTTATTGCTTTATGAAAAAATAAATGTTGTAAAGGTTGCTAGCTCAGATGCACCTTATCAAAATGGAAGAAAAAATGTTAGCAGTTAAATTTGGGTAGGTAAAAGAAGGTGAGATGGCATCATTGTAAATATTATTCACCAGGGCTGCAAATAACTAACTCCCTTTCCCTATAGCCATTAAACATTCTAAGCTATCAGTCAGAAAGGCTCAAGGCATTTCCTTGACTTCTTTTGGGACCACACCCAAGGCTTTATGGCTGATTAGTTGAAAATGTTAAATGTCTATATTTATCCAACAAATCACATCATTATTCCATTCATGCATTCATTTCTCTGAATAATCCTAAGTAAAAACCTCATTTTTACTCAAAAGATACTCTAATCCTCATTTGATTAACTTCCCACATCATTTGAAAGCATAAAACCCTCAAAATCACGTTTTATCCTAAGTTGAAGTGATGAAGTTATTATAATGCAAATTTTCCTTTAAACTTCACTTTACTTGGTTATGTTAATGTATTTTGAGTATACCTTATCCCCTTGTCATATTAACTCTAACTTATTTATTAATTCCCTATATAATAACCTTGTCCTATTTTATATAACTCCCTTTTATAAAATAACCCCAAAAAACCCATTAATTTAACTTTAGTCAAAGTTATTTACTCCCACATGTTTAAATAAAAAACCCACATTATACTCCCTTTGGCTAAATATATCATTATATAAATAATCCCACTCCTTATGGTAGTGAAATAATTTTGATTTAATTACTATATAATAAAAATATATAAAATATCTTTAAACATGTTTAATTATATGTGTAAAACAAAAATATTGAAGTTTTGTTTAATCTAAACTTCAAAACACATCCCTTTGTTTATTTCCCGAAATCCCTTTACCCATGGTTAAAATTATAACTCAACCCTTTCCCTCGATAGATATCCCCTTACCACAGTATTAACCATGGGTCAAACCCTTTTAAAACCCTCCCCTACCACTTTATCCCATGAAAAAATCTGTTTTTTGTACATAAATGCCCCAAAATCCCTTTCATTATCGGGGTTAATTTCAACCCTCCGATTTCCAATACCCATTTAATCCAACGGTTCCAAAAAAACACGATACTCTTAGCCCATATCCCTTCATTCCTTATCGTGCAACATAAGAGTCGTCCTATCATCCCTTTCCAATCCAACAGTTCCCATCGCATTACTTATCAATCGTTGGATCCACATTTACTTCTAATATCGGACGATCTGTGTTGTACCCGATAGCCCAAAGCTCCCGTTCCCACCACTGCTCATCGCGCTCAATATATACCGTTGATCTTCCATCCGCCAAATCAACGATCAATAATCAATGCCCTAGTCCCACTGCATTTGCCCCGCAACTCTGCAGCATATCCTGACCGTTCGCTCCATTCTGCTTGATCTGACGGTGATGGTTTCATTTTGCATTTTTAAAGTAATCGACTGAAGTTCCAATTTTTTTTTGCGAAATAAGTTGTTTTCTCAAACCGCTGCTTGCCGACGTGTCCTAATATGATTCGATCGCATTCCAAAAGTGAATTTCCGCTTACCACTTTGGAGCCGCGTGAAAACCACCCAAGAAAAATCCGAAACCGCTTCCTCTTAACCTGCAATTAATGTAATTAAACTATGATTTGACTTATGGTTTAATACATTAAAACTTAATGTTTTTCACCATATTTCGTCTATTTACCAGTAAAACATTAATAAACCTCCGCATAGCTTTATTTCCATTACATTTCACGTATATACCATACAAAACACTGCGAGCCCGTTACAAAGAATCCCGACGCCATTTTTTGAGTCTCCTGTGAACTAGTTGCCATTTGTACAACCATTGTTCTTTGAAATTCACTCACAGAGAATTCCATGACCTCTGATAGCCAAATTCAACCTAATTGAAGATTGTTGTTGTTCAGAAACTTCATCAACTGCTGATTATACCTTTTACAAGTATTTTCATTATTCAACTTGCAAAACACTTCAATTCCAAAGGAGAATTCATATATTAGACTGTCATTTCATTAAAACAGTTGAAATAGCCATCTGAGAAGTTTAGAAACCTTCAAAATACAGGGGAAACCCTGTCAAATTTTCTCCAAAATCCATCCTTTCATTTTTAGTAGGATTTAGCCATTCGTAGGTCATTTTCATTGCTAAACTTGGTCTAAGCAATCCTCTGTGCATAAAATACTCTTTTTATCATCCAGAACCCCACTTAGAGTTCAAATTTTGCCAGAAAAGTCCTTCAAACACCTTACTGTTACCTTAGGGTAAAAAAATCAAATGTCAAAGTGTATTAGGGTCAAAGTGTATCAGTAAAAGACAAATTCTACTGCTTGTCATTTTCAATTACATCAGTGAAACAGTGAAAAGTAAAGATAAAGAGTATCAGGATTGAAAGTGAAAAGAAGGAGTATTCAACAAGCCATCTTTCACAAGATAATGCATCAATTGCCAGCAATGTTCTCAGCTAATCATAAAATATGTTTGATTAAGATAAGCAGTTATATTCTTTTTCTTGTAAAGGAGAACATCTTGCAAATTGTTTTGCTGCTGTCCCTCTTCTTATGTTATATTTCCTATTTTTCCTTGAAACATTATCTCAAACTTTGAGATATTTTGTAATTAATTCATTTTTATAAATACTTCATCTTTCGAATTATTCAATGTGGAATAAAATTTGAAGATTACTATAGACTTATTTTGTTGAAACATTGGGACTTTTTGTGATTTAAATTGAAGTAGCAAGCTGGAGACTGAAGCAAAAGACATCATAGTTAAGGATTCATGAGATAAACATATGAGTAAAGTATTTTCAAGTTTTCATTGTGTATTTCTTTAAGTTTCATTCATATATCCAATGTATTTTCCTTCTTAAATGATAAACTAGGAAAGTTATTACAGAATCAGTGTTAAAAAGATCTTTGTATTTACTAGTTGTCATTATTTATGTTTTCTGCTGATTTCCATACTAGAGAATTCTTAATTTCTCTTTAGTTTCGTTTGACCTCACCTTGTCCTCTTCCTTCCTGTGATCTAAGGATTCTTAATTTCCCTTAGTCCAGAATCACATCACTTCATCAAATTAGCCTTTCAAACCCTCTGAAAGTTATCTAACTTGCCCTTAGCATATTTGCATCTTTTGATCTTGGTTTTCAAGTCTTGTTAGCTAGCAATTTGACTCCATTTCCCAATGGTTAGGTAGATATTTCTATGGTTTCCTTTGTAATCCTTTATTCCCACCAACCATTTCAAAAAATCAAACCCAACTGCACAATCATAGCTAGCCTAATATATGTTACCTAAACAAAGCTAAATCTTTAGGAGAGATCCCTCTCCGAAACTCAAGAAGGCTAGATCCTGAATTCTAAAAGCGGTTCTTGGTTACTCCTGGTTTTCTTAACTACAAAAATCCTCATCCCACAACCTGAGAATTACTAGGGTGATAACACGCCCTATAAGATTTTTTTCACCTCATCGACGACTTTTTTCTCCAATCCCTTTCCTCCGAAGGCCGCCCCTGGATCCTCCCCTTGTTATGGCAACATGTTGATCCGATGAATTTTCATATCGTCGATAAAAATGGGCTCTCCTAGCCACATACAATTATCATGCACCAGGGTGAGCAGTTGGCACAGAAATATGTCATTTATGGTGTTGCACCCCAAATGCGGGATGTTGAGAAGGTTCAATAGCCCAGCCCGCTCCAACCCCAACGGTCATGTCTTCGATTCGACTTTGATGACTCCCCCATCATAGGGTAGCTGCTCCAAATACTCTGAGGTCACAAGTTCGAGGAACTTCGTGCGGTCAGCTAGGTCCCAGTCTTCCAATTTGAGCAATGACACCTTTAGGAACATGTCTCCTTCAAATGACACATTTTCCGAGAGTAGCAACGTATTGATATGAGATTTGACCTTATCCAGGTCCTTCGTGATTTTCACAGATGGCTTGCACGACGCCATATACTTTGCCAACCGTGACATTCGATTGATTTCTTTGACAACATCATCTTGGATGATTACTTTGGGCTCTTCAAAAATTGATCTCTTATGTCGCTCAGTCGGGGTTGACTTAGATTTCGAAGTCTTCTTGTGCAGATACTTCCTAGTCTCTAGGGTCTGCCCTTTATTTGTTTTTTTTGGTTGAGGTTTCGGCGCAAGTGTTTCTTTAGCGGGCGTCGTAGAGGGGGTAGGCTTTGTAGCAATCATACTTGGAGGGATTAAATGTCCTAACCCTTGTTGCGGCAACGTCTCGAGGAAGGATTTTGGGTGCTCATACATACACTCGAGCAAACAAAATGACAGCAATAGATACATATCTCTTGGACGGCAAAGGGAACTAATGTGACCCTTCCTGCCATATTTGTAGCGATGGCATGGCTTAAACGACCTGATGTCGATTGATGCAGCCTCATAAATGCTAAAACGGCTCCAAATCTGGCATAACCTCCTCCATAAATGTATGTTAGCCACTCCTCCAAATGATAATAAAGTTGTCTTATCCTGATTAACTATTCCAACAGCTAGTTTTCATTCCCTCTGCGATGGTGTCAAATTCCTAGCGCAGCCCCTGTGCGGTTGTCGCAGATACCTTCACTTCCTCAATCTTTGTCGCACCGGTATCTGACGCCAACATCTAATAGAATTCTTTATGGTCCTGCGCCCTATTACAATTTTTCAGGGTACTAAGACACTTCTTCGTACATATAGTCATTTGGCACGCGCAGGGATGGGAGCATCCCTGTATGTATTTAACCAACTTCCATTCACATATCCAGGAAAGACTTAGCCCCTTAAGTTAACCAGGCATACCACACCTCCTTCTGTAATCTCCTTGACAACATAAGTTCCAAGCCAAATCATTTTGAATTTTCCTGGGTGGCGTGAAAACTTGTTGTCATATAGAAAAAATAAATCATCCTCCTTGAAAATATTTTGTCTAATGTGTATATCATGCCAAACTTTTTCATGCACCTTTTGCACTTGCTGATGGAAACCAGCAATGAATCTGTCCTCCTCCAGTGCAACTAGCTTCGAAAATCGCTATGCCATACTATCTTATCAGCCATGTTAGTTACCGTTGCGATGCACAAACTAGGGACGATGTACTCCATTGGCATAACAACTTCATGTCCATACACCAACCTGAAAGGGGTTGAACGGTCAAATTCTTGCATGTAGTTCTATATTTCCATAGAAACACATGTACGCGCAGATCCAAATCGTTCTGATTAGAATTGCATACTTCGGTGAGCTCAGTCTCCAATATCGTATTAAGGCTTCTACCGTGCCATTTTCTTGTGGATGATATGGTGTACTCTTCTGATGGTGCATCTTAAACTCCATTGTCAAGGCTTGAATGGTCTCATTCACAAAATTTGTACCCTGGTCACTCATCAAGATTTTAGGACACCCAAACCTTGTCAAGTTATTTTCAAAAATGAAGTGTGCAGTTGTCTCTACGTTGCAATATTTCACAGGCTTAGCTTCTACCCACCTAGTCAAATAATTTGTCGCAATAATGATATAGCGTGCACCAGTCTTCTTCCCGGGAGGGTTGATCAGTCCTACAAAGTTAATAGCCCATTTATTAAAAGCCTACAAAGTCACTTGTGGTTGCAGTGGCATTTCATCTCTGTGAGGGTTTCCCCATCCACTGACACGCATCACAATCACGACAATACTCTTTTGCATCACTGTGCACCATACGCCACCAAAAAACAAGCCTCAAAATTTTTTGCGTAGTTGGTTTTCCTGCATAGTGACCTCTTGCAACCCCTGCATGTGCTTCTACTAGGATGCTCTGTTGTTCAAACTCCGACACATAACATATGAATAATTCATCAATGCCCATCTTATACAATAAATGTAAATTTTTTTGCACGCAAGACCATTTCTCTCTTCTTCTTAACTGTATACTCCGTAGGCGCACTACCAGTGGTAAAAAAGTGGATAATATCTACGAAGTGGCCATCAACTACTTTAATGTCAAATAGTTTCATGTCTGGTAATCCGTCCTCCAAACTAGTTGGTTCCTCTCCACTTTCAATGCATGATAGATGGTCTGGACCTACATTCAATCTCCCTGTCTTTACAATCATCTCAAAATCATACTCTTGAAATGATAAGAGCCATTGACAAATCTCCCCCCCAACACAAGCTTGTTGACTAGGTACTCCAAAGCAGAGTAATCAATAAACATCTTAAAATGCCCTCCCAACAAATAGTGACGAAAATTTTGTAGCACGTAGACAATAGCTAATCCTTCTCTCTATGTTGTCGATTAGTTGTGCTCAACACTTGACAATTTCATGCTCGCAAATGCAACTAGGTGATCAATATCTCCATCTCCTGGCTGCACGAGTACAATGCCTAGTGCGATACACAAAGCATCCACGTGAACATGAAATTCCTTTGTCCAGTCTGGAAATACCAATATAGGTGTAGTCACCATTTTCTCCTTAAGCACCTCTAAACTCTTCTAGCATTCGCCGTCCTAGCAAAAAGAGGCATCATTTTTCAACAACTTTTCCATTGGCATAGTAATCAACGCATAGCCTTGAATAATTTTTTTGTAATAACTAGTATGCCCCAAAATTGAGCGCAACTGTTTCACATTTGAGGGCGCCTCCAAGTTGAAAATAATAGCAATCTTAGCTGGATCGACCATCAATCCCTGTTTATAGACAATATGACCCAACAAAATCCCGAAAGGGACACATAATATGTAGTTCTTCAGATTCAGCGAGATATGATGCTTTCGACAAGTATCCAACATCAAGTGTAGACTTGAAACATGCTTCTTCAATAAGACAAATACAGTCCAATCATCAATGTATATTTCTAAGAACTTATGTATGTACTCCTTAAACGCAGCTACCACCATGCGTGAGAATACTATTGCCGCATTCTTTAAACTAAATGGCATTACTATGTATTGGAATGATCCCCATTCCATCGCAAAGGTTGTCTTACTTCTATCTTCAGACATGATTCGTATTTGGTGGTATCCATAAAATACATCAGTGAATGAGTAGGCCTCCTGCCCTCCCACATTGTCCAATACTTCGTCATAAAATGGATTTGGAAAACTGTGGTGCACATAGGCATCATTCAACTTGCGTAGATCCACAAAAATCCAGATTTCTCCTTTGGTCTTCTTTTCTTGGACTACCATGGGGCTTACCCAATGTGATTCTTCTACTAGTTCAATGATCCCTACAACAATCATTTTCTCCAGCTCCTCCTTGACCTTATGTTTATACTTAGGATTAAACTTGTAAGGGTGCTTCTTGATAGGCCTAGCATCTAGCTTCAAATTGATTTTCATCACACCAAGATCCCCGAAAATACATTTTAATTCTGAAAATTTTGTGGGAAATAAGACCTCATATTTAGCGAGCAGCTCCGCAACCTTAGCTAATGTATCTTCATCCTAGTAATCCCCTATTTTGGAAATCTTAGGTTACTCTTCTGTTCCAATGTTGACTTGCCTAATCTTCATTGGTTTAGTCACATCTGCCACCTCAACCATAGGCCCAACAACTGTGCACTGACCTTCATACTCAGGGATATTCATGTTTCTTGGGTCTTCCTCATTATCTTCAATAGTCACATTCCAAAAGTCAACTATATCCTTCATCTGCGCGTCCCATGATGGTATGGCCTGTTCTTATAGTTTCTCTGGCATGTTAAAGAACACATCTTGAATCGTATGTAAGGAAGTATTGATGCATGGGAACCCACTCTAAAAACTAAAAGTTAAAACAAAGCTTTCCCGTAGCGCAACCCATTCCGTCATACCTCGTCACAACATAAATTCTAGGTACCAGATAATAGGAATCCGAATTAAAGTATGGATGAATGTATGCACCCATCTTGGCCGTGGCTCTTCTCCCAAAGTTGCATTCCACCTGGCTAAATGCATGTGTGGGTCTTATTTTCCTACATAGTTTCCTTCCAACTGGGTATTGTGTTGTCCGAATCGCAGTTGAATCATGTGGGTACATTCTTCCCAATCCGCCAAGTTGTCCTTGTGTGTTTGCCACCAATGCGTTGGGGTTGAGCGCAGAGCGAAGTCAAGCACATGGAACCTTTGTGTCTCTGGAACATCCTTTCGAATTCATCTAAAAATAAATTGACACTACCTACACCATCTTAATAATGTAATTCCCGTACCTTAGAGGATATGCATTGTAGAGATCTGGTGACTCGGTTGTAGCGCAGTGTAGAAAATTCATGCAAATGATTATGCCAATTCTCCAATTCCTCATCTGAGTCTAAGTGGCATGAATTATCCCTATCCCACCTAATCCTACCATCTATTGTGGGATTGATCCAATATTCATCTCTCGCAGTTAGCTCGTATATATGATCAACGTCCTCTTTTACGTGCACCAGTTTTGTGTATCTTTCTCCTTCTATAGGGTCCAGTGGGACCATAACCCTAGTTCTATTGTTTTCAAATACCATACTTCTGTGCTTGAGGTTGATGACAACTTCCATGTCAATAACCCAATCTAGACCCAACAACACAGGGTATTTGAATAACTTAAAGATAGCTAGTGCCTTAACTCCTTCAATATCAACTATGACCCTATAAAGTCTACCCATTGGGATAATATTCTAATGATTTTCCATGCGTAGCTGTATTGCAGACCATTCCAGCTTAGGCTCTCCTATTTTCTTCCAAGTATTCTTTGGTATGACATTTGCATCAGAGCTCAGATCCAAAATGACCTGGTCCATTTCAAACTCACCTATCTGAGCAGTCAGATGCATCTCTCGCCTAATTCTTCTCTTGTTCTTGTATATATTATGGACAACATTTTGCTTCATCTATGGTTGTTCTTTTTTAGCGCATCTATTAATCAGAGCTTGAAGATTCTCAACTTCCTTCTTATTGTGCATAAGCTTGATACAAGCCTCCAAAAACGGTTTCATCTTTGCAGGCTCGACCCCTTCGATGGTATCTGTGGTAGGTTTTCTTGGTACTTTAGATGTGCTAGGATCTGCGAAGTCCTTCTTCGCTGTGAGAAAGGTTTCCTTCTCCTTTTGTATATTAAACCCTTCCTTTTCCTTAGGAGATCTCTAGACCCAAACACCAGTGACAGATCTCTTACCTTCTGCTTTATCTTCTCCAGTTGCTACACCGCTTCTAGTAACAAAATTTACGCTAGGGTCTTCAGTGCGCAGTTCCGCTCTCATCATTTGAACATTCTGTGTAGGTGTCTGTGGTTTCTTTTCCTAAATTTTTGCAAACTGTATAGGGAAATCTTCAAGAACATGATCAAACTATCTACAGTACCTGCAAGATTGCTTTGTTGGGTTCCGAAAATCGTGCGCATAATGACTAGCCTCTCCACAGTTATAACAAATGAGTTGTCCCCTTCCACGACTGGCTCCTCCTCCTCTTCCTCGTCCTCTTCCTAGAAACCAACCGTGCCCAGATGATGATGTAGGTGAATCTGGTACTCTACCCTCGGTCTATAATCTATACAAAGCAACCTAATCAATCATCAAATTAAAGTTGCGACAATTCTTCTCATCGTGTCCCACAAATGGAAAAAATGTGTAGTATGGTTACTACAGCTCCGTAATATATTTACCAAGCCTAGAGCAGAAGTCTCTCGTGTGCAGTCCATTTTCTTAGCAAATTGTGCACCATATTTTTGGAACCTCACTAGTCCCTACCCCGTTCTTAATCAGAATTGGTCCTCCACCACCCGATAGTTATTATATACAAGACATTGATCCCTGTGATGCCCTTCAGCTTTACAACATGTGCCCCATACTCCTGCACACACATCCTTTTCCTTCTCTTTTCGAAAATTTTGTATTTCTAAGTGTAATGCAGCTAAATGGCTTTGGATTTGCTGAGCCCCAACCTATGTGGTTGGTACAAACGAGGCTTCTAGCTTCATGGCGATCTCCACAGCTTCGGACTGTGTCGCATCTTCTGTTGGTTTAAGGACTGGCACAGATGCGAAAACATCATAGCAATGAACCATTCTTTGTGCTACATGCCATAAATAGTGAATCCTTTATCCCTAATGGTGTTCTTCAATCATTGAATTGCCTCCCATACATATTCATTCACTTCTTGGCGAATCTCCTTTCACGCATTGAGAGTATGATTTTGGATTTTTGAACTGCTCCTTTAATGCAGTTTTAAGTTCAACAATCGTTGCATTAGGGTTGGTTGCCATATACCTCAACTACCAATCCAGTGCACGTTCTTGAAATGCAATAGCCAACTGTGCTTTCTTAACATTATCATTATTGATCTGCAGCACTACCCACACAACGTCTGTGACGAACCAAAATTGGTCAACATATTCAATTCCAACACCCTTGAAATTCTGTAGCTTTATGGAAGTAGCCATATCGACTTTTGGTGGTGAAGGTGGAGGTGGAGTGAATGACTTGTTAGAGTGAGATGGATTTAAGAGTGGAGTGGATGGGATCTGAACTAAGGCCAACAACCAAAAAATTCTTTGATATTGCAATCCCTCTTCTTCCGAGTGCACAGATTCACCAGAGCTACTTGTTTCAGACTCCTCGGTACTGTCAGATTTACCTATGAGAGGGCTATAAACAAAACCTTCTTCTAGATCTACTCTGTAATTTTTTCTGTTCCGCATAGTTGGGCCTCTTCGGGACATTCACTCTATATGGCTGCACAGAGTACCCTTTTCACATAGAATCATTTTAATCCATAGTTTCAATGAGCGCAAAAAATTACCTCTAGGGCCCTTGAAAAATATACTTTCAGCTTCAGAATACGATACAAAAGTATCAATAGAAGATTCAGTAAAAAAAGCACTCAAAATGCTATCAATCCAATAATCTACTGTGCGGGTAATTTTATTGCTAGATTTCTCCAACTGTTGAACCATATCAGGATTCCACCTAGTGATCACGTCATCCTTTGCACAAGTCTTTGCTCCCAATCCTCAGCATATAATTTAGGGTTTTGGTTTTCTTGGATTGCAAATTTGTACAACTTCTTATCAAGCCAATCTTGCAGTTCGTTCTTCGTCAAATGCCACAAAATAAAATCTCCCTCAAACAGATCCTGGTCTCGAAAACAAAACCGTCCAACTACTGGCCCTTTCAACAGTGATTTTCTTGCGCAGACCAAAGTCTCACCTGAAGCAGTATGGGGGGTTGTTGGAACTAGGTTTCTGCAACGTGAGGGAGTATTTGATGTGTGTTTTACCCTTACTTATCAGATTTAGTGCTTATCTTTCTGCGCGAGACTTCCACAAGAAACCATATCTAAGCGTAGATAGAAACCCTTACCATATAGGTGTAAATAGAGTATACTTTAGTTAGATCTAACTTATGAGAATAACAACCACACTTGTGCGATCACACAGATAGTTTTCCAGTAAAAACCCTTAACAAAAAAGTAAACTTGGCACGAATACATATATTTTCCACAGATAAATACGCATTCAACAGAAACAGATTAACAAATAAGCAACATAATCCTGCATAACACATAGAAATTGCATCATAATTCGCTAAAACTTCTTATTTATTAATGGATCTTCAAATCAGTACAACCCCTTTCTGTCTGCGCACACATCAGCAGAGTCCGTGAACACAGCTCAAGACTAGGTCTCCGTGAACACATCTAGTAGGAGCCTTTCTACCCTGACCAATCACAAGATTACCCCAAAACTCAGATCAAAGAATTCATTACCATAACATCTATTGATCTATTGATTGATTTCTTACTCGACTCGACTCTTACATATTTATAAGTCTTTGACGTGCACATACCATGGTCTCAAACCATGGTTTGAGACTCATCGTTTCCATTTTTAACCATTACAATGATAAAGGAGCTTTGACCCGCCCCAAAGCCCCTTGACTTTTGCGCGCAACGTGTTTCAAAAATTTTTAGCACAAAATAAAATAAAAAAAATTTGTTAGGGGACCCCATCCAAACATAATGTGTGGCTATTAGGTAGTGGTTACAGTAACCACGTGACATGCAAAAAGAATCTGGTTGCAAATTTGGATCAATCCATGAAGACAAAGGTAAATTTGGGGACTGAAAAGACTGTGGATGTAGATGGAAAATGAGTGGTCAACATTCTGACCAAGCAAGGGGAGTCGAAGACAATCTCATTATGTCCCTGGTCTCAAACATAATTTAATAAGTGTTAGTCAATTGACATAGAAGGGATACAAAGTTATCTTTCAAGGACAAGGGTGTGTTATATATGACAAGCCCCTGAGAAAACCATTGATATAAAAGGTGCAGATGAACAGGAACAAAATCTTTCCTCTAATCATGAATTACAGTGATCTTGAGTTAAATGAATTTAAGCTAGCCATGATGAAAGAATTTGAGATGACAAATCTTGGTCTCATGAAATATTTTCTTGGCATACAAGTTGAGTAATATGAAAAAATGAATTTTTATTTGTCAAAATAAATATGCTAGAAATTTGCTGAAAAGAATTAGGATGGAGAATTGCAAATTTGTCCCTACACCAGTTGCAACAGGTACAAAGTTTAGCAAGGATGATGAAGGATCATATGTCAATCCAACTCTATTCAAAAGATTGGTTGGTAGCCTCATGTATTTCACAGCTACAAGACCAGATATTATGCAAGGAGTGAGTTTGATTTCCAAATTTATGAAGACTCCGAAAGACACATTATGGAGCAGGAAAAATAATTCTGAGATACATAACATGAACTAGAGATTGTGGCATAATGTATGCAAGCACAGAGAAGAAGGATTTGATTGGATATACAGATAATGATTTTGCAGGAAGTTTGCAAGAAGTTTGGATCATATGAAGAACACTTCTGGTTATGTGTTCCATATTGGTTCAGGTGTGATTTCAGGAGCATCTAAGAAGTAGCCTATTGTGACACTTTAGTTAGCAGAAGCAGAATATGTAGTAGCAGCATGTCAAGTAGTGTGGTTAAGAAGAGTATTGAATGGACTCAAGCAGAAATAACAAGGATAAACAACAATATATTGTGACAACATCTCACCGATTGCACTATCCAAGAATAGTGTGTTTCATCAATACATTAAGCATATTGATACTATATATCATTTTATTAGAAAACTTGTGAGCAATGGAGAAGTTCACTTGAAACCTTATAAATATTGTGATCAATTGGTTAATATATTTACTAAACTATTAGCAAAAAATGTATTTGAGTTTCATAGAGGAAACTTGGGTGTTGTAAGCCTAGTTGAGACATAGAGGAGGAGACATGTTTGAGTTGTCATAAGTAGTGTCTTAGTTTAGTGGTTGTAATTAGGGAGAAGTGTTAAAATAGTTAGTTACTCCTACATGGAGAGTTAGTAAAGTCAAATTTAGTGTGTGGTTGCTTATCAAGTTAAAAAGTTTAAATACCCCTAGCAGAATTCATTGTAATACTCAAGTTTGTGTGATGAATAGAAAAGCCTCAACTGGTATTATTTTGTGTGTGAATTATTTGTGTTATTTTGTGCCTTACATCTTCTCTTTCCAACAAAAAAAACAAATTTATTGTGAGAATATTGTTTTATCTTACCAAATACATTAGGAATTGTTTTTAGTGCGACTTTTTGGAGTTTAGGCTGACGGAATCGGGTGAAAAAATTTGAGGTGAAATCTTGATTTTCCTTATTTAAATTGGTTTTTTGACTGTATATATGGATTCAACCCCCTAAAAAACTTCTAGGGCACTTGAATTGTGCAAGGTTACCCATCAAACTTCTGTTTTCAATGAATACCTGCCAGATTTTAGAGAAATTAGCCCAGAAAAATCCACCAAAAAACCCTTCAAAAAATAACACTAAAAACAACTCAAATACATTATATAAGGAATGCTTTCACCTTAATATTGATCAATTTTTCGTTACTGTCTGCAGTTACTGATTTTTCCAAACAGCATACAATATAGAGAAAATGGAATAATTGTTACGGTCGACAGCTTCCTGAAGTAGAATGGTAGAATGACAGGACGAAAAATAGACTTTTAAACCGTTGACAGAGAAGTGCTCGGAAACATAATCATGTATTGTTCACATAGGTTCTCGATGAACTGCCGCTAGGAATTAGCAATGTTGCGATCCACGTTTGTTCACATTGTCCAACAGTGGAAACCGTGGCCGGTGTGTTTATTTCAAACGGACTTTGTTGACTGGAACTCTCCTGCTGACGCAAGACACATGAATAGTGAATGATGTTATACGCTTTATTAGATGCGAGTCTGCGACGCCGAACGTTTGGGAGACACGGAATGAAGTATGGAAAAATTCATTTCTTTCCCATTGGGTAAGTATTTGAATCTGAAGTGTATTTGAATCTGAAGTTTTTTTCAGAAGAAAAAAAAACGCTGTATATATTAAAGAAAATATATGACAGTACATGATCAACTATACTTGAAAAAAAAAGATTCAAGTATTTCAATCTGAAGTTATAGAAAGTGAGTAGTCTTTAGTACGATTTTTTGAACACTTTTCCGGTAGGCCGCAGAGTTTTTCGAAAGGGCCACGAGTCCGTTCTCTGGAAACCTTTTTTTCTTTGTCATTTCTTTTCAATTTGCTAATAATTTTAAATCTCAAGTTATACCAGTATTTTTATTTGATCGACGGCAGATTTTATTATTAATTAATGGAATGAATTACATTTTTACTTTAGCATATATATATGAAAGAATATATTGATTTTTCTATAGATTTTTTATTTAATAATTATATTTTATCTAACAAGAAATTTTGACTATAAAATTTTGTTCTCCAACTTGGTGAATAGAAAAGAACAGCGAATTCTTCTCGTGTTGTACCAGTTTTTGTCATTGGTTTCCTTTCAGCCGTGGTAATCTCTTTCACTGTGGCCTTTTCCGCCCAGTATTTTTGTTCTTTGGCAGGGATTCCACGCCTCATGTTATTAATTTACTTGGGCAGGCAGGAAGCTTCACGAGATCAGTGAATTAAGGTTATATAGTTTGTTTTAAAAAATTATTGGTTTTTTAAAATATTACAATTATCCAACTCAACTAAGCTAATTTTTATGAAAACTAAATTAATTTGCGTCGTGAGAGGTTCTTTGTATAGACTATTAAAATTCATTGATTTCACACTTGATAACAAAGAGGATCCCTGAAACTTGATAATAAAGAGGAACACCGCTAAGCCCTTCTATTTTGCTTAAATATTTTCAGGTCACTTGTTAATATGGCCATTTATATGAATATGACTAGTATTATATATCTAAATATAAAAGTCGTTATATTTTATATTAAATAATAATGACAATGAACAGTGTTCAATAATAGAAATGCTGAGAATCGTTATATAAGGAAAGTGTCCTCTACATTATATAAGCCAAAAGATAATCAACAATTTTATGAATCAATAGGTTTCAAAAATCGTTTATGTAATGAAAATCTCCTCTACTTTATACAAGCCGAAGGATAATCAACAATTTTATGAATGAAAAGCATTGCAGTATGATCCCTACCTTTAAAAAAAATAAAAAATTGATTGCTTTTGTTACTATACAGTCCGGGTTATGTTAATGTAATTATGGAGATGAATCCTCTATTAAAACAGTCTAGCCGGCTTTGCAAAATTATGGAATGTCTGGAGTTGTCGTCGTTGTTGATGATATATCCATTTGACCAATTGTATTTGGCCTCCCCTGCAGTCTCCGTTCCGTCGATGACTCCAATCCTTCTAGTAATGTGGGCCTTTGCATTCCTTCTGTTGAAACGAAATGTTGTTGCCGATACGTTGTTTCCAATCCTTGTGGTAATCTCGGCCTCTGCATTCCTTCTGTTGGAATGAAATATTGTTGCGGATAGATCGTTTCCGATCCTTCTGGTAATCTCGGCCTTTGCATTCCTTCAGTTGGACTGCGATATTGTTCCTGATAGATTGCACTTACATGCCGCGGCCTGTCAAACATTGCGCCCGTAGATTCGAATGGGTTTAACAGAAATCTCCTCGGCTCAATTTCTCTCGCCATTGTAAGATTGGCTTGCTCCGGTTGACCGCTAATACATACCGTTGGGGAAGATGTTAACGGAATTGGATAAGTAACACCTATACTGCTTCCAGTCTGAGGATGTAAACCAATAGCCTGATTTTGGTGAGAGAAAACATACTGTTGCCATGGCGGTACTTCTAATCGTCTAGGTAACATAGAATATTGAGGCGAAGAGAATAGCGGAAGGTGCAAAGACGCTTGAGAAGTTCGAACTCGAGGAAAGCTGAAGGGGTCCACCCGATTTATGGATGTGAACGTAGGAGATGGGTGTTGGAACTGTGCCGTAGGACGCATGAATGCTAATGGCGGTATCATGGACAAAGGTTCAGGTGATGTGGGTGCAGTTTGAGATGTTCTTTCGGTCATTACAGAAAGGTTTATTGGATCGGTTTGCTGGCTCCTGGCAAGTGTTTCTTCTGGAAAGTTAAGCTTGGCTCTGGGACCTCTGAACCTGAGAGCAGCATTATCATAGGCTTTGGCAGCATCTTCCGCTGTATCAAAGGTGCCGAGCCAAACTCTTGCAGCCTTTTTAGGGTCTCTGATCTCGGCAGCCCATTTGCCCCAGGGTCTTTGTCTAACGCCTCTGTATCGCCTTCTCTTAGTTGCTTCCAGCTTCATTTGCTCACCGGTCGGAAAGTCTGACATAGCTGCGCCGGAGGATTTTATTTCTCCATAATCTTCTGCCTGTTCGGCTTCTGCAACTGCTTCCATTATAAATAGTAAAAAAACCATAGAAATGCTATAAAAATGATTGACTCAAATTTTCAAGCTAAAAGGTAATACTGAATTATATAGTGAGTGAAATAGCGCTGAACATTTACCTGAATCGAAACTATGTGAGCGTGCACATGTTAACTGTCCGAAATTGGTTCGTTTTGCGCTGCTTATTTCTGTTTCCCGAGGAAGATCAGATCCGCTCGACGAATACTGCGGGGTCTCGGCACCAGGGTTGCATGAGCTAGTCCCGTATTCTTCTCGCGATCTTTTTGGTCCATCTGAGATATTGGTTAGAGGCTGATCAGGCATGCTCATTATCGATTCCGAACATGTTTCTTGTGTGGCAACTTCATCGCCACCTTCGTGCATCACACGAATGAGCGCTTGCACAATGGTTGACATCTCCCCTTCGGTAGCCGTTGCAATCCTTAGGCCTGGAATACGGCCAGTATTCCCCGGAGGTCTGTCGGGATCGGTAGTCTCTTTTGATGTGGAAAAATCACTAGATTGCTTCTTTCTCTCCATGGATATGTAGAGTTCCTTTCTAAATCCCTGATTGGTGAAGCGCTCGGAGGTATTTTAAATACCCGTGGTAATACCGACAAGGTCCGATCGGGATTCTTCCACCAGAAATATAAATGAAATCGATCAGGAACTTCAGATCAATATCTGATTAGATCGGGAAACACATGACAGCTAGGCCAAAATTAAAAGGATGGAGAGTGATCGACAAAAATGACGAGAAGGCTAGTGTAGAAAGGTTTGGGGATCGTTTAATGCTTCCACTTATTTCCGGCCCAATCCTCATGGCCGTCAGATGCCTTCACAGACCATATCTATGTTTGATGTGTAAAACAGAACCATCTCATCATGCGTATGAATGCGAACCAGGTAGATAGCGCTGATGAGCCCTTGTCCGTGGAAGATGTCACGAAATTCACTTTGGCGTATGTTGACCTTATGGTCGTCGTCGACTCTTCTGGAAAATGCGGCTGAAGTTCGGCATCCAACTTTGTGCGCGACATTTTCGGTTTTAAAACAATCCACAACGCCGTAGTTTCAGGACAATTTTGGTTAGATTTTACGAAAATTCGAGAGAGATTTTCTTAAATCCACTTTATAATTATCAAACTTTGACAATTCAGACATTTACAACCAAACAAAAACCGCGAAATAGTCCGAGACTCCCAAGTTCCTTATACTATTGTGGCGGAATCAGATTATTGAACATTAACTGTCTCTGGGCGTCCCCCTCGTCACTATCACTATACTATTTCCGTTAGATTTGGAAGTCTAAGGCCAGCTTTGGTCCACCAGTCACAACAACTATACACTGGCTCTGGTAGGGACCTTTCGTCCTTTAACCTTAACCAAAAAATAGAATAAAACTGACCGTACATTTATGCTCGGCGTGGCGAGTTATTATGCGCATCCACGTGGTGGTCGGAAGTAACCGTGTCTGTGGCCATAATTATCCCATATGGTGTAATACGGGGTATTCAGTTCCATATCTCCCTGCTGCTTTTAATTTATAGGTTTATCTCCTGGATGTGTCATATATTTTTAATTCTATGTGCAATTTAACACATTTTAATACTTTTTCTTACTTTGAAAACTATTTTTATATAGTGGAGGAGTCGTGGTATCTGAACGTGATTTTATTAGTGTCTGAAAGTGAGTTAATTAGTGTCGAGTTGCATTTAAGGGGGTAGTTGAAATGCAAACCCACTTTCTTCAAGTCACATAGTTATTCAAACTTCGCATGAGGAGACAGTTAATATTCCACACGGAAAAATAAAATAGGATTTCAATTTTGGTAAAGTTTAATAGATGAAATGTTTTTTAAGGGGATATAATTTTGGTAAATTTGTGATTTTTTAAAAATGATAAAGAGATTCATATTAAATAATTTAGTTTTATTAAATTTAATTAAAAAAAAAAAAACCTCTGTTTTTTTTTTAAAGTTAATCCAAACTTCACAAGACAGAAAGATTAATATAATATGATAAACCTAAAATAAGAATTTTGAAAAAAATTATATATCCGTAACCTTTTATAAGATTGTAGTATAAAAGTATTTTTTTACATTCATATTAATTATTTTATTTATATTAAAAATTTTGGTTTTGTATGTAATTTAATTTATTGAAATTTGTATAGAGGGAGTTATTTTTAGTGTAACTTTTTGACTTTTAAGAATTTCTAAAAAAAAAAGTCTTACTAAAGACCACTAATTGAGAATTAAGTGTTTTTTTGGTTTATATATAAAATAATACTATTGAATTGAGATTTTTGTGATTCATAATGATTAGAGAAAAAATTTTCCGGATTAATCACATGTGTTTTTGGAGTGAACGTTTGGAACTCTCAATTTTATCAAATATATAACTAGTATTTTTTGTCATCATATATATGAGTCTAGTACTTTTTGTCATATTTGCTTATAGATAGGATAATATATTATCACATACACCATATTTTCAATTTTTTGGGGTTGCAAAATAAGTACTCATATTATTTTTGTTTTGTATTTTTCCATTTTCTTGGTTGTTTTTATTGATGGTGATGAGAACTTAGTTTAAATTAACAAACTATATGTTTTTATGACATTTTTTTTAGAGGTAATGTTGTTTTATGTAAGTAAATATTGAGTTGATCTCATACTGATAGAATCTCGTTTTTTCACTAAGATCTTGTCATAATTGTTGGAAAGGCATAAGGGTAAATGCACAAAATAACACAAATAATTCACACATAATAACATGGGTTGCGGCTCTTTTATTGATCACACAAACTTGATTAATTACAATGAACCCAATGAAGGGTATTTAACCTTTTCCAACTACCAACTCACCTAAAATAACTCGACATGCAACCACACACTAAATTCATCTACACTTAACTCGACTCGACTCAACGCTTTCTTAATCGACTCTCTAAATATAACAAACTCTTCATGTGACAGTACTTAGCTTATTTTAACACCCCCCCTTAATTACGACCGCTAAACTAAGACATGACTCATGACAACTCAAACATGCATGTTGGTCTATGTCTCAGCTAGGCTTACAACACCCAAGTTTCTTTTGTGAAACTCAAACACATCTTTTGCTAAAAGCTGTGTAAATATATCAACCAATTGATCACTTGATTTACAAGGCTTCAAGTGAATTTCTCCATTGCTCACAAGTTCTATAATAAAGTGACATCTAGTATCAATATGCTTGCTCTTCTGATGAAACAAATTATTCTTGGATAGTGCAATTATTGTGGTGTTGTCACAATATATTGTTGTTCATTCTTATTATTTCTACTTGAGTCCACCTAATACTCTTCTTAACCACACTTCTTGACATGATGTTGATGTTGTTGCTACATATTCTGCTTATGTTGATGAAAGTGTCACAATAGGTTGCTTCTTAGATGTCCATGCAATCACACCTGAACCAAGATGAAACACATAACCAAAAGTGCTCTTCCTATCATCCAAACTTCCTGCAAAATCACTATCTCTATATCCAATCAAATCCTTCTTTTTTGTACTTGCATACATAATGCCACAATCTCTAGTTCCTGCTATGTATCTCAGAAATGTTTTTCCTGCACTCCAATGTGTGTCTTTTGGAGTCTCCATAAATCTGGAAATCAAACTCACTCCTTGCATAATATTTGGTTTTATAACTATGAGATACATGAGGTTTCCAACTAATCTTTTGAATAGAGTTGGATTGGCATCTGATCCTTCATCATCCTTTCTTAACTTTGTACCTTTTACAACTAGTGTAGGGACAGGTTTGAAATTATCCATCCTTAATCTTTTCAGCAAATCTCTAGAATATTTATTTTGGCAAATAAAAATTCCTTTTTCAGTTTGCCCAACTTCTATGCCAAGAAAATATTTCAAGAGACCAAGATCTGTCATCTCAAATTATTTCATCATGGCTGCTTTAAATTCATCTAATTGAAGATCACCTGTAAAAGTCATTTCATCAACATATAAGCAAATAATCAATATTTGTTCATGCTCATTTACCATTGTGTATAATCTAGGCTCAATGTTGCTTATGCAAAATCCATTCTTAATCATGTAGCTGTCAATTCTACTATACCAAGATCTCGGTGCTTTCTTCAGTCCATAAAGCACTTTCTTCAACATGTAAACTTTATCTTCTTTACCTTCAACTTCATATACTGGATACTGTTGCACATAAATTTCTTCTTCTAGAATTCCATTCAAGAAAGTTGATTTCACATCCATCCGATATACTTTCTCCATGTTCTGAGTTATTGTGTGATCAAGAGATCATGTGTTTTGCTCAAAATTGAAAGTGCTCGAAGCTGTACCGAACTCGAGCGACCGGAAAGGCCTCGTTGTTGCTATTCCGACACTGTGAACGGTTTGAAAAACCGATGTTGTATGAGGAAGATATCACATTCTGTTCGTTTTCCCAAACAACTAAAATTTTTGTGACTAGGATGCCCAGTCAGCATACAGGTACAGTCAGCAGGTGGCATATTCTAGGGAATATTCCCTTTTCTCATAGCCAATCGGATCGTGCCACATGGCTGAATCTAGGCCATTGATTTTGGTTGTACAAATTTTCATTTGGGACCATTGGATGGAGTTGTACAGGTTTTAAGTGGCCGTTAGATGGGTGACACGTGCAAGCCCGGAGGCTGCCACATGTCTCTAAGAGGTTTCATTAAAATTTTGGTGGAGTCGGGGGGTGGGTCAACCCTGCGACCTCTGGGCGTGCACAAAGACCTCCAACCATCTTCGCTATCTATTAGTTCTTACTATATATGCTTACCACATCATTTCATGTTGTAACGTATTTTTAGTCGGAGGGGGGACCGCCAGCGGTCCCAACCCGCAGGCGGCCCCATGGTTACTGATCACATGAAACAGTGTAAAACTGTAGCAACAAACATTCAAACTAGCGGTTGCTACAAATATTAACCGACGACAATGTTTACGTTCACATGTCGCGTTGTGACATCAAAATGCAATGCGACAGTTACATTAAACTCACGCTTCGACGGTTATGGTGGTTGAGGTCACATGTAAGGCGGTGACATTAAAATTTCAGTTGACATTTTTTGGACAACTAATCCGGCGGAGATTTTAACGCTGTCACATGGGCGCATTTTGGTGGTTTTTAATGCCACGGTTTTCAAAATGATATAACTCCAAGTTCCATGCCATAAGCGGAGTTTTCAGACTTTAAACCATGCATTTAAAGGCGGGGGGTCGGCTTGTGACCACCCTGCCCTAACCATTTCACTTTAATTCAAATGGTTAGAGTTAGCGGAGATATAGCGCACCACCAAATTTCTAGTTTTTTTCGAAACTGACTGCACTTAACTGCAGTTCTCCACTTTTAGTGGAGTTTTTCTAGCTGATATTGGGAAAAATGCATTGGGAGGTCAATTTTCGACCAATTTGGGGTGAAACAAGAGTCTACCTAGACTAATTGGAGCATTCTGGAGCCACTGGTGCATTTTGGAGCCACTGGTGCAGAGAAAATAGCAATTAGAGGCTTGCACACACATGTATTTTCATTTTTGAGCATAATGAAAAAGAGGGACATGCCATTGGGAGCTGGACCAGTAGATGTAGCCCAGGAGGGGTGAACTGCTTCATCATGCCTACTATGTAAAACTTATGTGTGATGTTTATTCTCTATTATACATTGTTTTACAATGTTATTTAGGTTTATTTTCATGCTTAAAGTTCACAAATTCATCTATGTTTCATGGTTAAAACACTCATTCCTTAAGCAAACAAATGGAGACAAATTGTACATGTTTTTCATACTGAAAGGACACTTAGCACGTCAAACTAATACACTCCTTTCATATCAGGTTGGTATAGGAGCTAGAGTTTATTCTTTGGTGTTTTTGTGTGAAAATATTTTTTTAACTGTTTTCAAGGGTTTTCATGCTTACTAGGCTCAAGCTTAAGAGAGGAGAAGACAAATTGGTGGACGCAAGAGGTTCTCAAAGTGATCCACAACAAAGGAGGGCAATATTGCCACATTCTCCACCACCTAGTTCACCTCCAAAAGAAGCAGAAGAAGCAATAAGCATGCCTCCAGGAGAAGAAGAAATCCATGAAGAGGTGGATCCCAAAGAAGAAAAAAGAGTGTTCAGGAAAGCATTCCTTGACATGACTGAAATGGTGAGAGTCCTTTATCAAGAAAGGAATGAAATACTAGAAGGAGAAGGATCCAAACTTCACAAGGAAGGTCAGGGATCATCAGGAGGTCACAATGACGAAGATAAATCAAAGAAAGGTAATGGAGGAAATTAAGGTAGTGGAAAGTCACCATCCTCACCCTCATCATCATCATCCTCTACTCCATCTTCTGTACACTAGTCACACAAGTCAAAGAACACTGGTAAAAGTAATTTTTCTAAAACTTGATGTTAAGTTTGAATTGCCAATGTTTAATGGTGAAGTCAATGCAGAAAAGCTTGATAATTGGATTAGGGAATTGGAGGTCTATTTGAGAATTCAGAACCTTCATGATGATGATACCAAAATCCAACTAGCTTCATTGAGGATGGAAGGTGCAACTCTTGTTTGGTGGGAAGCCAAGGCAAAGGAAGAGATCAAAAATCATGGTAAGATTATTCTATCATGGACTAATTTCAGTACTGCAATAAAACAACAATTTTATCCATTAGCTCACATGCAGAAAGCCATAATGAACTGGCAAAATGTTAGACAATTGAAAGGAAAAAATGTACAAGACTACACCAAAGAATTTAGGAGAAGAGCTCTCTTATTAGGGGTAGATTTGCAGAGTCAAGATACTTTGCTCAAGTACATAGGAGGCTTACATAGCTACCTTAAACATACTATCCTCATGTTTAATCCTACAAGTGTAGATGAGGTATGTGTTCAATCCACACATCTAGAAACTAGAGGGAAAAATAATTTTGAAGAGGGTAGAAAAAAACTTTTTAAGGGGAAAAACAAAGAGAAGACCTCAAAAGGTAAGGGAAAAAAGAATGCATCTGTCAAGAAAGAGGGAGAGAAAGTAGTTTGTAAACATTTTTCAAGAGAAGGCCATGAAGAGAAAAATTGTTGGAAATTACATCCTGAAAAGAGACCCAAGTATAACAATAACAAAGGGAAACATAAAATTGCATCTACAACTCAACATAACTTAGGAGAGGATTCAGGTGATGAAAATAAAATTACAGCCATGGGCTTAAAGAACATGAAGGGGAAAGAAATTGAAAGAAAACCCAGTAATAGTACTTCAAACGGTCACATATAAGCTCCAAATGAAGAAGAGAGAATTGAACTGTTTCATGTAAGGGTCATATCCAAACATACCAAGATTGACACACTGTTTGACAATGGGTCACAAGTAAACTTAATCTTTGAAGACTTGGTCAAGAAACTTAATATTGAGACCATTCCACATCCAAAACCATATCCACTTGGTTGGATTTGTAAGGATGCAAAGTTACATGTTTCAAAGAAGTGCATATTGCGCTTTGCAATAACTGCACATTTTGTTGACACAGTTGAATTAGATGTGGTTCCACTTGATATTACAGGTATTGTTTTGGGTAGTCCTTACTTGTATGATAGGAAAGCGATCTTCCATCACCATGAGAACAAATACCATTTATTCAAATATGGCAAGGAGTTCATTGTTAGAGCACATCGCAAGAAGACAAATATTGCAGTGGTAAATGCTGGACAGGTAAAGAATTTGGTGAATTCAAGTAAGAATTTTGTTCTTCTAATGATTAAGCCTAAAGCTGATGTTAATCATGAGTCATTTGAAGATTGTGATCCTAAGTTGAAATCAGATTTATATGATGTAGTTGATGCACATCATGAGATGTTTCAGGAGCCAACAGGATTGCCTCCAAAAGGGAGATTCAACATGAGATTCAGTTACAACAAGATTGTCCTCTTCCAAACATCGACATGTATCGCATGTCGATAATGGAGAATGCTGAAATAAAGAGGAAAATCAAGGACTTGTTGGACAAGGGACTCATAAGACCAAGCACTTTGCCATGCGGTTCACCCATAGTCTTGATTCCGAAGAAAGATGGGACTTGGCGCATGTGTGTTGACTTCAGAGCTTTGAACAAGATGACGGTAAATAATCGATACCCACTCCCAAGGATAGATGATTTGCTAGATCAATTGAAAGAAGCAAATTTTTTCAATAATTTAGATTTACGAAGTGGATATCATCAAGTAAGAATTGCAGAAAGTGACATATGGAAGACTGCATTCAAAACCAAACAAGGACTCTTTGAGTGGTTGGTTATATTGTTTGGTTTGTGTAATTCACCGACGAATTTCATGCGTGTTATGGATAATGTTTTGCGTGCATTTATTTATGACTTTGTGATTGTGTATTTAGATGATATAATCATTTTTAGAAAAATAAGAGAAGAACATGTCTTGCATGTAAAAATGGTACTTGATGTTTTGAAGAAAGAGAAATTATTTCTTAAGATGTCAAAGTGTGAATTCGGAAAGACTTCTCTGGTTTATTTGGGACACATTGTAGGAGGAGGTGAGTTGAGAATTGATCCTTTTAAAGTGGAAGCCATTGTGAATTGTCCCACTCCCAAAACAGTAACCAAGGTAAGAATTTTTTTAGGCGCAACTCAATATTAGAGAAAGTTTATTGCTTACTTTCCTACCATAGCAGCTCCTATGCATGCAATGACAAATGTGAAGAAAGGCTTCCAATGGGGAGGAAAACAACAGTAAGATTTTGAAGCTTTAAAAAACAAGATCAGTTCAGATCCAGTCCTTGCATTACCAAATTTAAGACAACCATTCGAGATACAAACCGATGATAGTGATTATGCCATGGGTGAAGTACTTTTGCAGCATGGTAAGCCTATCTCTTTTCATTTTGAAACATTCAATGGTGCTGTAACTAATTATCCTACATATGAAAAAGAGCTATATGCGTTGGTACAAAGCGTCAAGAAGTGGAAACACTACTTGATGGGTAAAGAGACGATTATACATACTGACCACCAACCATTACAGTACTTGCAGTCGCAAACAAAATTGCAACAATCGTAACATTTCAGATGGATGGGATTTCTTCAACAGTTTCACTTGGTTATGAGGTACAGGAAAGGTATTTTCAATAAAGTTGTTGATATGCTTTCAAGGCCAATTATAAGTGATTCTACTTTACTTAAAAATAATTCTATTGTACATGAGAGCTACATAGAACAATATAAATCTGATGTTGATTTTCAAGATGTGTATGCTAGTTTGAGTGAAGGGAATCAAGTTGAGGAAAATGATTATCACATGCATAATAATTTGCTGTTTCATTTGGGCAAGATGTGTATACCACGAGGAGAGAGACTTAGTGTCATGAGAGAGGATCATTCGTCTCTTATTGCTGGACACTTTGGGGTAAGAAAAAAAATTGTGCATCTACAGAGGTATTTCTATTAGCCTCGCATGATAGATAGTGTGTCATGTTTTATAAGAGGTTGTTCTATGTGTGCAATAAGAAATCCTAGTAATAGGAAACTTGGGTTGGACATGACACTACCGGTACCATCAAGGCCATGGGAGAGTATCTCCATGGACTTTGTTGGAGGTCTACCTATGTCAAGAAAACAACATGATTATCTTTATGTAGTTGTGGATAGATTCAGTAAAATGTGTATACTTATGCCATGTAAGAAAATCATTACTGTTGACCAAACTGCTGAACTTTATTTTGAACATGTATGGGTTCATTATGGTTTGCCAACTTCTATTGTTAGTGACAGGGATTCCAGATTCATTGGGAATTTGTGGTCCAATATTTGGGAGATGATGGACACAAAGTTTAAAAAGAGTACTGCTTTTCATCCGCATTCTGATGGCCAAACCGAGGTGGTGAACAAAACCATTGTGCATCTATTGAGAGGATATTTCAACAAACATCCCAATTTGTGGGATGAAAAAATGCATTACATTCAACATGCTTACAACCGGGCCAAGCACTCTTCTACAAATACTTAACCTTTTGAAGCTTGCTTTGGGTATTTTCCTAAATCGCCATTAGACTTCATCTTTGAGACGGATGTTGCAATTGATGGGCATAGTGATATTGACAAGGCTCGAAAGTTCATTGAGAAAATTCAGATTATTCATCAACAAGTTCAAGAACAACTTGAGAAGAGTCAAAGAAAATACAAGGAGAGGCATGACAAACATAGAATTGATCGCAAGTTTCAAGAAGGAGATGAAGTATGGTTGCACATAAGCAAAGAAAGGATGCAAGGAGAAGGTAAAAAGATCAAGCCCATTCACTATGGTCCATTCAAGATCATAAAACAAGTTGGTAATAATGCATTTCAACTTGACTTGCCTTCATATATGCAAATGTATTCCATTTCCAAAGTGGATAATTTACGTTTGTATGAGCCCCCTTTGATTGATGATCAAGGGAGTGATATTCAGCTGCCATCTATTGAATATTTCTTGCTAGAATTTTTGGACAAGCTCAAGGAGGATTCCATCCTTAACAAGAGGACACACACTTCTAAGAGGGGAAGTGTTGATTATCCTCGAATTGGGCTCAAGGGTAGCAAACCAAGTAAGGCAAGGTGGATGGAAGTGGAAAAGGTGAGGGACCTATACCCTCATCTTCTGAACATGTAATTAAAGTATTTTGGGGTCCAAAAGCTTCCCAATGTGGAGGTGTGATCAGGAGATCATGTGTTTTGCTCAAAATTGAAAGTGCTCGAAACTGTGCCGAACCTAAGTGTCCAGAAAGGTCTCGTTGTTGCGATTTCGTTGTCACGAATGGTTCGAAAAACTAATGTCGTATGAGTAAGATATCACGTTATGTTTGTTTTCCCAAACAACTAAAATTTTTGTGACTGGGATGTCGATTCAGCATACAGGTACATTCAACAAGTGGAATATTTTGGGGAATATTCCATTTTCTCACAACCAATTGGATTGTGTCACGTGGCTGAATCTGGGCCATTGGTTTTGGTTGTACGAATTTTCATTTGCGACCATTGGATGGAGTTGTACAGGTTTTAAGTGGTCATTAGATGGGCGACAAGTGGCAAGCCCAGAGGTTGGCACGTGTCCCCAAGAGGTTTCATTAAAATTTTGGTGGAGTAGGGGGGGGGGTCGACCTCGCGACCTCCGGACTTGCACAAAGACCTCCAAGCATTTCTGTTATCTATTGGTTCTTACCATATATGCTTATCACATCATTTTATGTTGTAACGTATTTTCAGTCGGAGGGGGACCGCTAGCGGTCCCAACCCGCTGGCAGCCCGGTGGTTACTAATCACATGAAACAGTGTAAAACCATAGCAACAAACCTTCAAAATGACGGTTGCTACAAACCTTAACCGACAACGATGTTTACGTTCACATGTCACGTTGTGACATCAAACTGCAATGTAATGGTTACATTAAACTCAAACTCTAGCGGTTACGGTGGTTGAGGTCACATGTCACGCGGTGACATTAAAATTTCAGTTGACGGTTTTTGGGCAGCTAATATGGCGGAGATTTTAAAGCTGTCACATGGGCGCAGTTTGGTGGTTTTTAATGCCATGGTTTTCAGAACCATATAACTCTGGGTTCCATGCCATAAGCGGAGTTTTCAAACTTTAAACCACGCAGTTAAAGGTGGGGGGTTAGCTTGTGACCACCCCGCCCTAACCATTTCACTTTAATTCAAACAGTTAGAGTTAGTGGAGATATAGCGCGCCACCAAATTTCAAGGTTTTGGCCAAACTGATTGCAGTTAACTATAGCTCTCCACTTTTAGTGGAGTTTTTCTAGCTGATATTGGGAAAAATGCATTGGGAGGTCAATTTTTGACCAATTTGGGTGAAACAAGAGCCTACCTAGACTAATTGGAGCATTATGGAGCCACTGGTGCAGAGAAAACAACCATTAAAAGCTTCTAAATACATGTATTTTCATTTTTGAGTATAATGAAAAAGTGGGACATGCCATTGGGAGCTGGACCAACAAATGTAGCCCAGGAGGGGTGAACTGCTTCATCATGTCTGCTGTGTAAAACTTATGTGTGATGTTTATTCTCTATTATGCACTATTTTACAATGTTATTTAAGCTTACTTTCATGCTTAAAGTTCACAAATTCATCTATGTTTCATGGTTAAAACACTCATTCCTTAAGCAAGCAAATGGAGACAAATTGTACATGTTTTTCATATTGAAAGGACACTTAGCACAACAAACTAATACACTCCTTTCAGATCATTGTGACTAGAACTGATCTTACAATATCCAATCTGGCTACCAGAGCAAACGTTTCTCCAAAATATATTCTTGGTTGCTATGAGAATCATTTTGCTACAAGTATTTCTTTAAATATGTCAATTTCAGCTTTCTGATTCAACTTTTTCTTGTACACCCATGTCACACTGTTGGCTCGAGGGGTCTTGACCCAGGTTTGGAGGTTAAGGTTTGCCAACAAATCCCTATACTACTGGCCCTTTCGGCAATGACTTGCTTGCGCAGGCCAAGGTCTCACCTGAAGTAGTATGGGAGGGTGCTGGAACCAGGTTTCCACACCCTAAGAGAGAGAGTAGGTAAGTCGAGGCAGATCTGTGTTATAACTTACTAGGTTCGTACCGAATGAGTCTATTCACAACTCTTTTAACAATGTAATCATCATATAACCATAAAAAAGCTAGAAAATATAATCAGTTATAGTAGCATCCACGTGTGCATTACCAAATATCATAACAGATTACTATAATCGCATCAAGTATCAGATCACAGATATACTTATGTCAATTCCAGAACACATATACATTTTGCAGCTTAAATAGGCATCACATATGCGCTTCAACAGTAAACATAACCAATTCAAATAACACAAATATACTTTAATGATACTTCACATTCATTAACTGTTGCGAAACCAGCTCCAAAAATAGAAGAAAAGAGATATCAACACCTTAGAAATAAGCCACTTCGAGGGGGAAACCTCTAATACATTACATGAATGAACAATTCTTGGATAATATAAATGACAAAACATCCTTTCGATATATAGGAGTCCATGGGGCCATAATGTAATCCTAGTGGGGCCACAATGTAATCCTAGCCGACCTCACAATAATAATGTAAGGACACAATAATAAAAATATGGGGGTTACAGGTGTTTAGTTAATTTAGTATCCTAAATTGCTAACATAAATTATCGACCAGGGCTAGTAAACTGATGAAGTGTAATGCACTATATGTACCTAAGTATCCATTTTTCCTACTTCGTTGTTTTAAGGTTTTGTTGATGTTTTTGGAAGCTTTTATATTTTTATTCTTAGCATTCTATGAAAAAGATGAAATTAATCTATTTAAAAATGAAGGAAAGAAAATGTTTATTAAAGCAGAGTTTTATTCACAAGTTTTATAAAGAAATGGTGAAACTAGAAATCCTAATAACTCAAACATTACAACTGAATCCAATTCATTTAATTGAGATTTATTGGAAGAGCTTGTGAAAAATATTAAGTGTAGTGTAATGAGGATTTCCTATAACATGAAATGAAACACTGAAACAATTAATAACTCAAACCTTACAACTGAATCCAATTCATATAATTGAGATTTATTGGAAGAGCTTTCGAAAAATATTAAGTGTAGTGTAGTGAGGATCTCCTATAACATGAAATGAAATACTAAAACAATTAATAACTCAAACCTTACAACTGAATCCAATTCTTATAATTGAGATTTATTGGAAGAGCTTTAGAAAATGATTAAGTGTAGTGTATGAGGATCTCTTATGACATGAAAGGAAATGCTGAAACAAACAGTAACTTAGAACATTACAGTGAAATCTCATTCATTTGATAGAGGTTTATTGGAAGAGCTTGAGAAAAAGTTACTATAATGTAGTAAGGATCTCCTATGAAATGCTGAAACAACTTATAACATTACAACTAAATCTTATTCATGAGTTAGAGATTTATTGGAAGAGCTTTTGAAAGAGATTAATCATAATGTGATAAGGATCTTCTATGAAGCAAAACAATCAATAACTCACAATATTGCAACTTAGTCTCATTCGTGAATTAGAGGTTTATTGGAAAGGCTTTTGAAAGAGACTAGTTGCAGTATAATGATGATCTTCATTTTAACTAAATAACATAAAATGAAATGCTAATAACTCAGAATATCACAATTGAATCCCATTCATTTAATAGAGATGTATTGGAAGAGCTTGAGAAAGAGACTAACTACAATATCATGAGGATCCTTTATCTAAGCAAATGACATGAAACATAATGCTAAAAGCTATGATTTCAGAAAGCAATCTAAGTAAGGAAATATGACAAAACAGAATTGAAAATGACTTATCTAGAAAACATGTAAAACCTCCTCAAATAGCAGGGGCCCTCTGCTACCAATTCGGTGTAATCCTTAGCTCCTTGAAGATGTGATTAAAACAACATCAAATAAATAAACTTCTTTATTAATAAACTCACAAATCTGCATCGCATTCCATATTAAGCTTTGTTACAAGACACTCTATAATCCTTTCTCTTCTTCTCCTATTTTTCTCCACCCTTGATAGGAAAAAGCTTCCCCTATTTATACAAAAATATGAGAAGTTATCTCATTAATGAGAGTCCATGAATCTCTCCCTCTATCTCTATAGTTACAATCAAAATAGGAAATGATAAGACACATGTCTTTTTAGAGTTTCAATACAAAATAGGAAATGAGACACATATCTTCTTAGAGTTTTAATACAAAAAGGAAATGAAACACACATCCTCATGATCCCATGATCTTCACCACTCAAATTCGAATTTTGTTTTGGTAGGCCACATAAAGTTCTTTTAGAAGGTTCCTTTTGACCTACACATTGCAACAATCTCATCCCACTTGTTAAGTATAAGCATATGCACATTATTTTCTAATTTTTAATCACAAATTCACTTAAAAAAGCTAAGAATTAATAAAGTTTGGAAAAACATAAATGTAACTCAATAGTGGTAATGGTAAGGTAAATGTAATGAAATGGAGGTGGAGTGAAGGTGGTAATATGGAAATATAATTGAAAATGTAATGGAAATGAATGACAGTTTCAAGGCCCAACATACTCCCCAACTGAAGCTATTGCATGTCCTCATGCAATCTATTACATTAATTCTTTTTTATCCTTGAGCTTTGGCTTAACTTTGCGTGATATCATTTGATAACTTCATACTTCTGCAAAGTGTTTTACTTGAATTTCAACATGGTCGGTTCTTGTGTTACAACCATATTTTGTTGTTGCATTCAATTTTGACCTTTGATCTTTGCATAATGATAATTTTATTTTTATTGCGAAGTATATATTTATTGAATTACATCATGGTTGGTTATTGTGTGACAACCATGATTGTGTTTGTATCCAATCATCTTTTGAGTACTTTTGAAAAGCCATTGTATGCTCATAATAATAATGTAATAGTTAATATTTTTTGGAAGTATTTAGTTTTCTGAATGTGATATGAATGTGGAAAAGTATGAATATGAATGTATTCGCACCCCCCCGCCCCAACTAATGGTATTGGAAATTTTATGAAATGAGGAAGAGATGTTTTTTTCCAAAAATGATCAGTTTAGCTTTTCAAGGAATTCTATGTTAAAAAGTTAGAAAATGACGTACCTTAACTTACCTTTTGGAAATGGATGAGTTGCATGTGTGTACTGAAGAGTGTGGTTTTTGATATTGTTGGACTATGTAAACAAATGAATTTGATCTACTTCTTTGTTCTCTTTGTGTTGATAAAAATATTGAGATCTTTATTGCTGCTGATACAAATTGATTCCTATTGCAAACCGCTGAAATGATGTAGTCTTCAATCGTTACAAAATCTGATAGTACAATTCTAGTCATGCGAATAAATGTGTTAATGTTGAGAATGAAAAGAAGTCATTGGATTACCTGATGAATGTCGTTAACTAATGCGAGACAAACTCACCATTAATGTCAATGAGTGCCAAGGTACCTAAGTACATCTTACAAAGTGCGAATAGATGGGCTGATGTCGAGTTACTTGTAAGATCTGACGATCAAGGGACATTGATATATTCCCATGATTTTCAGCGAGAGAACTTGTCATTAATGCATACAAGCCTCAAGGTACTATTAAGAACTTTAGTCTTAGACCTAGATAATGTGCTGATGTTGATAGTCCAAGACTTGTTAGAAGGAAGGCCTTAAGGAATCCTTCATCATCTAACACGAGCATGAAAGAATAATTTTTTTGAAGGACTATGGATTCAATAATTTGCATTAAATCAAGGTCTATTTGCAAAATGAAAAGGATAGGAAAAAGAAAATGGAAATGGACGATGAAAAATGGAAAATGACAATAGAAAATAAACATGTAGGTAAGCTTCTTGCTTTTATTTGTGGAGTAGACAAAAAAAGTAATGGAAAGTGTATGTGAATGAAGGAAAATGAACAAGTAACTCTTACTGGGAAAATAATGGTGGTTTTCTTTGAAGTTCTTGGTTGGATTTACAATTAAAAAAGGAAGGAAAAGTAATGGTCTTGATGGATATGAACATGAACATGAACTTGTTCTTATGTTTCTCATGAAATCGGTCCTTTGAAAACCAATTGTGCACTCAATTAGTTTCCTTCAATGATCATTCGATCATCCAAAAGCTACAAAAAAAACTTGACATAAATAACATAAGTGTGTTAAAAAATAAATGGCCAATTCCTTTTTGATTCTTACGAAAAAATTAAATGTCAAATGAAATAGATTAAGGTAAACCAAAAAGTTCTATATTTGGTCCAATTCATGATATCGATAACAATCCATTTTTAAAGAATCACCATGAAAAATAAATCAACTCCCTGTTGTTGGATGACTTCATGCACTGGGCTCAGTAAAACGATTGGCATCACAAAGATTCGTTGTGTCTTGCAAGTTAAAACTTCATAGGAAAATACACATCAACAATATTAATGCCAAATGTTCAGAAGTCATCTAAATAATCTTCCAATTGTCCTGCAAACCATTATTGAGAAGAAATTATAATAATTTATTTATTATTATTATTATTATTATTATTATTATTATTCTTTATTAAAAAAAAATTATTAATAAAGATTTTTATTTTTTTTATTTTTTTTATTTTTTTAATTTTTAATGAAATAAAGCATGGATGAAATAATCGTTTTTATGAATGTTTTTGAAACAATTTCATGCCAATGCCTCTTTCATGCAAGGTAAAAATAAAAATCTTGAAATTTCTAAAGTTAAGTTCCTAACTATAAAAGAGATGGAGGCAAAATCCTTCTCAATTTATACAACTTGCATTTGATGCACATGTGATAATGCCTTTGCCTCAAATAATCCATTTGTCACTCATCATGTGCCACCACAAATGAATTTTGCCACATTTTCCTTCAGATAAGGAAATCAGATCCTTGATTATTTCTCAAAATCGAATTTTATAAAACCGTGACTATAAAAAAAAACGTTTTTCTCTCATGCACGCTACAAATTAGTGCTCCGAAGAACTCTGAATTTATCACAAATGGCTGTGAATTTTAGAAAGTTATAATAGGATTACCTAATTCACCCCGTTCCCGAAAAAACCCATGTTTTAGGTTTTTCTAATTCACCTAGATTTGCTCAGAAAATGCGCTTTAAAATACAATGTTTTTAACAATTACGCATTTTGTTTTCTGGCAATTACTTCTGCAATAAAATTGATGTGGTTTGATTTTTTATTTGCAGGTTTTGATGTGTAATGGATTGTCTTTCATAGAGAAGGTCAAATCGATCCCTCTCATTTCAATTACCTGCAATGGAATCTGCAATTTTCTCTTCATCAACAGTCTACAATCTTCTCTTCATCATCAATTTCTTCATATGATACACTTCCATTGTTTGTCCCTGCAATTGAATTTGTAATCTTCTCTTCATCATGAATTTGTAATCTTCTCTTCATCAACAATTTACAATCTTCCCCTCATCAACAGTTTCTTCATGTGATATACCTTCATTGTCTGCCAATTTTAAAATGATTTTTAATAACTGTTGTTTGAGGAAAAACAAATATGGAAAAAATAAGGTTTTTTTATTTTATTTTATTGCAGTGCATGGGTCTTTGTGTAGATTGAAGGCCTACATATATGCGTATGGCCAAACCAAAGGTTGGCCTCATACATATGTGTGGGCCTTATTTCCATGAGCCAAAACATATATATATATATATATATATATATATATATATATATATATATATATATATATATTGATTTGTTAATAAAATTATATATATTATATTTTCAAAGATACACATATATAATTCATTAAACAAAACAATTATTGAAATTAAAATTTTTCATCATTTTTAATGTTTATTGTAAAATTAAATGAAATGATGAAAACATAATTTGTTATTATTTTTAACATAAAAATTCTTTTTCTGATCCTCCAGATCACACAAAGTGCAGGAGGAGAGCATACTCGAGAAATTATTAATTTTTTTTTTTAGATGTAAGAAATAAGGCTACCTAGTTACACTTCCCCGGCAACGACGCTGAAATATTTAGTCAATTTAGTGTCCTAAATTGCTAACGTAAATTATCGACCAGGGCTAGTAAATTGATGAAGTGTAATGCACTATATGTGCCTAAGTATCCATTTTTCCTACTTCGTTGTTTTAAGGTTTTGTTGGTGTTTTTGGAAGTTTTTATATTTTGATTCTTAGCATTCTATGAAAAAGATGAAATTAATCTATTTAAAAAAGAATGAAAGAAAATGTTTATTAAAGCAGAGTTTTATTCACAAGTTTTATTAAGAAATGGTGAAAACTAGAAATCCGAATCCATGGATATTGCAACTCAATTGAGAATTCAAGAAATGAAAGCAACTAATAACTCAAACATTACAACTGAATCCAATTCATTTAATTGAGATTTATTGGAAGAGCTTGTGAAAAAGATTAAGTGTAGTGTAATCAGGATCTCCTATAACATGAAATGAAATACTGAAACAATTAATAACTCAAACCTTACAACTGAATCCAATTCATATAATTGATATTTATTGGAAGAGATTTTGAAAAAGATTAAGTGTAGTGTAATGAGGATCTCCTATAACATGAAATGAAATACTAAAACAATTAATAACTCAAACCTTACAACTGAATCCAATTCTTATAATTGATATTTATTGGAAGAGCTTTAGAAAATAATTAAGTGTAGTGTATGATGATCTCCTATGACATGAAAGGAAATGTTGAAAAAAATAGTAACTTAGAACATTACAGTGAAATCTCATTAATTTAATAGAGGTTTATTGGAAGAGCTTGAGAAAAATATTACTATAATGTAGTAAGGATCTCCTATGAAATGCTGAAACAACTTATAACATTACAACTAAATCTCATTCATGAGTTAGAAGTTTATTGTAAGAGCTTTTGAAAGAGATTAATCATAATGTGATAAGGATCTTCTATGAAGCAAAATAATCAATAACTCACAATATTACAGCTTAGTCTCATTCGTGAATTAGAGGTTTATTGGAAAATCTTTTGAAAGAGACTAACTACAGTATAATGACGATCTTCTTTTTAACTAAATAACATAAAATGAAATGCTAATAACTAAGAATATCACAATTGAATCCCATTCATTTAATAGAGATGTATTGGAAGAGCTTGAGAAAGAGACTAACTGCAATATCATGAGGATCCTTTATCTAAGAAAATGACATGAAACATAATGCTAAAAGCTATGATTTCAAAAAGCAATCTAGGTAAGGAAATATGACAAAATAGAATTGAAAATGACTTATCTAGAAAACATGTAAAACCTCCTCGAATAGCAGGGGCCCTCTGCTGCCAATTCGGTGTAATCCTTAGCTCCTTGAAGATGTGATCAAAACAACATCAAAGAACTAAACTTATTTATTGATAAACTCACAAATCTACATCCCATTCCATCTTAAGCTTTGTTACAAGACACTCTATAACCCTTTCTCTTCTTCTCCTCTTTTTTTTACCTATGATAGGAGAAATCTTCCTTTATTTATACAAAAATATGAGAATTTATCTCATTAATGAAAGTCCATGAATCTCTCCCTCTATATTTAGAGTTACAATAAAAATAGGAAAGGATAAGATACATGTCTTTTTAGAGTTTAAATACAAAATAGGAAATAAGACACATATCTTCTTAGAGTTTTAATACAAAAAGGAAATGAAACACACATCCTCATGATCCCATGATCTTCTCCGCTCAAATTCGAATTTGGTTTTGGTAGGCCCCATAAAGGTCTTTTAGAAGCTTCCTTTTGACCTACACATGGCAACAATCTCATCCCACTTGTTAGGTATAAGCATATGCACATTATTTTCTAATTTTTAACCACAAATTCACTTAAAAATGCTAAGAATTATAAAAGTTAGGAAAAACATAAATGTAACCCAATAGTGGTAATGGTAAGGTAAATGCAATGAAATGGAGGTGGAGTGAAGGTGGTAATATGGAAATATAATTGAAAATGTAATGGAAATGAATGACAATTTCAAGGCCCAACAACAGGGGTACAACAATAACAATAAGGGGGTTACACTAACAATAATAAGGGACTATATTATTAATATAGAGACCTAACATGCTCCCCTCCTTCAAAAAAGGGTTGTCCTCTATGCTTGAGTAGCTTCGGGTTCTTTTGTTTAAAATTCTCATCCTCCTATGTAGAATATTCAGTGGGTAAGTTCTTCCATTTGATGATATACTCTGAACTTGATCGATTTCGTAGCTATCGAGTTCTTGTTTCTGTGACTGCTTCAGGTTTCAATATGGTTTTTCCTTCCTCATGAAGTTCTGGAAATATTGTTTGAATTGAAATTTTGTCCCCTATAACCTTTTTTAATCATGAAACATGGAAAACCGGATGCACTTTGTATGCCATAGTACCAATCTTTTGCAACACCTTGTAAGGACCATAGTACTTTGGTGATAATTTATTATCTTTCTTAGCTTGCTTGAGGGAAATTTGTTTGTATGGTTGTAGCAGTAAAAATACCTAGTCTCCCACATCAAAACTTCTCTCACTGCAATGTTGATCTGCCTGTTGTTTCATTCGATTTTGTGCCAAATTTAGGTTATCCTTTAAGAGTTGGAGAATTTCTTGTTGATGCTCAATGTGATCTTCCACTGCTTGAACCCTAGAATTTTCCCTTAAAGAAGATGTGATGGATGGTGGATGATATGCATAAAGTGCCATAAATGGGGTCATTTTTGCTACAGTATGGAATGAAGTGTTATACCACCATTGCGAGAGGTAACCACTTGACCCATTGTGCTTGCTTATCAGATACAAAACAATGAAGATATCCTTCCAAACATTTATTCACTATCTTTGTTTGACCATCGGATTGAGGATGATAAGATGAGCTATGAGCTAGTTGAGTACCCAAACAAGAAAATAATTCCGTCCAAAATTTCCTGTAAAAATGGGATCTCTGTCACTTACAATAATCTTCGGGTTTCCATGTAGTTTTTGAATTGTTTACATAAATTCCATAGCCACTGTACTTGCTTTAAATGGATGAGATAATGCACAAAAGTTGGTAAGTCTATCAACTACCACCATGATGACTCTCCTTCCTTCGGAATTGGGTAAAACTGTGATAAAATCTATTGAAATCTCCTCCCAACGTTGAATTGGAATGGATAAAGGTTGTAGAAGACTTGAGGTCTTAATTGTCTCAAATTTATTTTGTTGGCAAACCAAACATTCCACCACAAACTTTTGAATATTAGATTTAAGGCCATCCCAAAAAAATTCTTTCTTCACCCTGTGGTAAGTTTTTAAAAATCCCGAGTGTCCTCCTAAAGGAGAAGTGTGCACTTCCAAAAGAATCTTTTGTTTTAGTTGGAAATTATTGCAAATATATAAGTGATCTTTGTACCATAAGGAATCATTTTTCCAACTAAATGTATCAGATGTACTAGGATCTTGCTGTAACTTTTGAATGAGTGTCCACACTTCTTCTTCCTTCTTCCATTCATCCCTTGCTTCGGTTATCCAATCTGGTTGGATAATAGAAATGGCACAAAGCAATGCTTCCACCTCTTCATCATTTCTTGAGAGTGCATCTGCAACAACATTTAGCTTCCCTTTTTTGTAGATGATTTCAAAGTCATAACCCAACATCTTTGTGACCCATTTTTGTTGCTCTTTTGAAGATAGTATTTGTTCCAAAAAGTGTTTAAGACTATCATGATCAGTTTTTACCTTGAAGTGTCTTCCCATTAGGTAAGGTCGCCATTTCTTTAGTGCATGTAGTATTGCCAACATTTCCTTCTCATAAATAGCATTTTGTAAATACTTTCCTTTGATTGAATGACTTTCAAAAGCAATGGGTCTTCCTTCTTGCATTAAAACAACACCAATTCCATTTCCTGAGGCATCACATTCCACAATAAAGGTTTTTGTGAAGTTTGGCGTAGCTAAGATTGGTGCTAGGCACATTGCCTCTTTAAGATGTTCAAAGGCCTTAGTTGCTTCAGGAGTCCATGAAAATGCATATTTCTTCAATAATGTTGTTAGAGATGCTGCTATTCTCCCATAATTCTTAACAAACTTGCGATAATACCCTATTAACCCGAGAAATCCTCGCAACTGCTTTATGGTTGTGGGGACTTTCCATTCCTTAATGGCTTTAATTTTGTTAGGGTCTACTTTAACACCCTTGTGAGATATAATATGACCCAGATATTCCACCTCTTGTACTCCAAAGAAACATTTGGATGTTTTTGCATATAATTGTTTTTCCTCCAATAGTTTGAGCACCCTGTCAACATGTTGAACATGATCCTTCCAAGACCTGCTGTAGATTAGTATATCATCAAAAAATACTAGCACAAATTTTCTAAGGAAGGGTTTGAAAATGGAATTCATCAACCCTTGAAATGTAGAAGGTGCATTGGTAAGGCCAAAGGGCATGACCAAAAATTCATAATGACCTTCATGAGTTTGAAATGTTGTTTTCGAAATATCTTCAGTCTTCATTCTAATTTGATGATATCCTGAAAGAAGATCCAACTTGGCAAAATAAATTGCTCCATGTAATTCATCCAATAATTCATCAATCACAGGAATGAGAAATTTATCTTTAATAGTGAGCTTATTGAACTCCCTATAATCCGGACACATGCACCATGATCCATCTTTATTGTGTGTTAGTCATCAGTATTTTTACCTGTTTTGATGACTAGATTCCTTGGCTGAGTTTTCTAGAAGCTAATCTAAATCTGGCAATTTGTCATCTAGAAAACACCTCAAACAATTTTTTGTCTTCCTACCCCTCTCCTTCAGCCTATAATGAGAAAAACCCTTCAGTTTCCCTACCTATCATCATTCAGCAAAGTCTCCCTATCTATAAGTTGTCATAGGTTTCGTCTCTCTGCTATCAAAATCCCCGGTTTCCATAAATCTCACTGTCCCCCCTATCACTGATCACTTTGTCATGTGATAACCTACTCATGCCCAAGAAGCCATTCAAAATCCATGACAAAGTATGTAGGTCTAGGTGGTGGTGTTTTAAGGAAAATTCCTTGGTGAGAATGTTTTGAGCCAAAAACTCTGTCTTCAATATCAGTTAGGCATCATGTCTTGTTATTTGCCAAAGAAAAACCCTTGTCTATCCCTAGGTCATGCACCATCAAAGAGGTCAATTTTTTTTGTTTCTAGCAAGGCTCAGGAATGTTCAAATCAGGAAAATAAAAGGAGTTTTCCCTTTCTGAAGAAATATGATTAGATCAGGCATGATCCCCATGAAACATCAAAGAAGCCCTCCAAACTTCAAAAGCATTTGTTTTTACATCTCTACAGGGATGTATTGATTGATGACACCAAGCAGAGTGTGAGCAAAAAGAGCACCTCAGGAGAAAGTTTCATGCTGTGTCAGTTTACTATGGAAATCAGAAAAAAGTGTAGATTGTGGCCAGCCCTACAAATCACCCTTGTACAACCAACAATGATAAGTATTATAGAAAAAAGAGCTTTAGAGAAAATTAGGCCTCATAGTGAAGGTATAAGAAGGAAAATTGCTTCTTATACCTCATCATGAACTAAACTTTGAAAGACTGTCACAGACAAGTTCACCACACCTTATGAAAACACAGTCAAGGGAAGAAAGAGCTGTTTCAAGGATGCATAGCAGTGAGCACTCACCATTTACAAAGCACATTATTTGCTCCTAAAATTTGCACGATGATTTCATGCAAATAGGGATATTCATTACTGACAGGTCCTCATGAAGCAAAGGGCATTATGATTCAAATGATGTCATCAAGGATAAGTACCAAAGATTCACTGTTGCCGACTATTTTGTATTTTTCAAACAAGCAGACAGGAGTCACAGTTTTGATATGAATGAAGTTTCTATGTTTAAGAGGACCTCTTCAAATAAGCAGAGGGTCAAAATTCATCCAATATTGACAGTGTTTGGAAACATTTTTCAGTAATGGGTAGTTTGAGAGATAGTGTGTTTGAAAGAATGCATTCACTGACAAACCAAGGCTAGAAGTTGATTAAAGCAACCTCATCAAAATGGTAAAAAAAAAGGTACACCATGCTCTGTTTAAAGGTGACTTCTGAAACTGATAGAAAGAGGAATTCACACAGGTGATTTATGTAAAAGAAGCATCTCTAATTTAGACAGGCCTATTTAGTTTATCAAAATACTCCCTCCAAATGATGAGTAAAGGGTGAACAAGGATAATAAGGAGTTTGCAAATTTGAGATGCTTTCCATCAAATGATAGGCAGAGCCTTGAATTATAAAAAAATTGAAACCTGAAGTGGAAAACAAGTGCCCATAAAGTATTTTGAAAGCACCCCCTTCACAAATTAGCATAGGTTCAATAGTGGTTTCAAATGACCTAAGTGGTTACATTAACCAGAGTGCCTCCTCTTAGAGATGAGCAGAGGGAAAATTAACAAAAGTTAAAGTTTGTTTGAAAAAAGAGAGACACTGTGTTTTGAGAAAACTGTCAGTTTGATGACAAATACAAAGGCAAATTCAAAATCACCACAAGGAGGGAAAAACGTTCAAAAGAGTTTTAAAAAGGAGCTATAAAAGCCCTCAAAATTAAAGTTCATTTCTATTGTGCAAAGGGACAAAAGAAAAACGTTTTTTCAAACCTTGGGCGACCAGTTTGCAGAGTTTTCAGGACGCAAAGCACTTGTGGCAGGACGCGACGTCCCTGTAGGTGTTCGCAGAAGAAATTTACACACAGTGCGACACGCCTGTAGGATACCACGATGCACCTGTGTGTGTCAACCATAACGGCCCGCCCGACGTTCAGCGGGTGCCTAGTGCCCGACCCGACAACACACGGTGGCAAGCAGGTGCTACGCGCCTGTGCACATGAGCGTAGCACCGCTCAACACACCTTCAATTAACCTCAAAGAATATTTTTTGCACAGTAAACTCATCTCCAATGCAGCCAATACATTTTTAAGAGGTATTTCACTATTTTCTTCGCATAAGTTTTTGAGTTTGGGAGGTGTTAAGAATTAATTTTGTTAAAGAAAAACATAGTCTAACGAAGGAAAAAAAAACTGTTTATTATAAAAACCACCATGTTTACAAAGAGGAAACAAAACAGTGATTGAGGAAAAAGGGTTTATTGTCTGGTTGCAAAGGCCTGTTTGTTGAGTAAAGAGAAAAAACCCAGTTTGTGAGAAAAGGATCGATATCAGTTGAAAAGGCCTATTTTGATTAAAAAGGCCAAACATAGTTTTAAAAGAGAAAAACGGTGTTTAAAGAGGAGTTCTATTTTTAGTTCATTTTGAAGGCCTGTTTTGATAAGAGAGTGAAATAAAAGCCTAAACAAAGCCATGCCTCCAAAGAAAGTAAGCAAGGATGGATTTCACAAAAGATTTGAGCCTGTTACAACTTAGGAAATTAATGACTCCCCTTCGGTTCTTTTCAACTTCCATGAGGTAGGCTGCCTTGATTTTTGCCAAAAAGTCCAGGAGGTCACCAATTACCCTCTCTTAACACAACTGTTTTCCCTGAGGCTACAAGGAAAACATGTCCACCTAGCAGGTCTGGACTTTAAAATCACTCCTAGGGTTGTCTCCAAAGCAACTAAGATCCCCTATATAGGAGAAAAGTGGTTCAAACATGAATACCTAAATCTAAATCACTATAAACCCTTCCTAAAACCAGACCATCAGGATGCTTGCCAAGCTATATTTCCTTTTTCTCACTTATTGAGCAGCTATGCCCCCCTCATGAGAGTTATCATGAAGTATTTCACATGTGAAGGGAGGTATTCCGGAATTTATTCCTATCACATCAGGCTCCTCATGCATTTCACAAGAACTCAATTGCTGAACCTACCTTTCTTCCTCTACAAAAGCATAGACAAGATGTCCTCCCTTGTCCAAAAGAGACCTCTTGCTCAGCAAAAAGCTAGTCTTTTCCATCATTCTCTCATCAAAATCATCATCCTTCACCAGCTTGAAAAGAAAGGAGTGTCTTGGGAGAATTTCATTTCTCATCCAGATTTTTCTATTGCCTCTTCATCTCATGGCCCATCTCACATATCCTCCTCACCATCCACTCACTATGTCTCTCCTCCATCAAGTCAAAATAATCCTCAAAGACAAACATCACCCATGATTGATAGTAAAAAAGAGCATTCTTATGAAAGAAAGCATGAGGTTAGTGGTGATGAGGAACATAGGGACACTAAGCAGAGTAATGAGCATGAACCAAGTGAAAAATCACAGGGTAGTGAACATGAGCAGCAAACTAGTGATGGTGAAGAAAAATCACCAAGGGATAAGGAAGTCAGTGGCACTCAACAAATTAGTGAGGATGAAGAGCAAAGCAGCCCTAAACAGAGAAGTGAAAATGAGCAAGGAAATAGTGATGATGAAGAGCAATAGGGTAGTGGTGATAGAGAGCAAAGGGAAGAGGTTCAAAGCAGTGATGAAAGACAAAGTGACCATCAGCAGCACAGTGATCAGGAGGAAAATCCTCAAGGGAACAATGAGGATTCTAAGCAAGGTAGTGATGATGAACAACCAACCAGTACTCAGATAGACAGTGAGGGAGGTGACAACATGCAAAGTGACCATGGTGGAAGCCCACACACAGAGTCTAAAGAAGACAGTCACAATGAAGGCAACCCTCAACAAATTCAAGATAGTAAGAAGGGTAAACAAGGCAGTCCACAGAGAGGTAGTGAAGGCAGTCAAATAGCAAAAAGAGATGATGAAGCTGGCAGCCCTAAAAAAACTCAAAACAGTGAACAGGGCAGCAAAGCAGGTGATGATGGAGGCAGCAATGTAAAATATCAAGTTGAACAAGTGCTAGCAATAAAGCCTCCTCTCTCTTCTCCTCAACACATCCAAGAACATGTGTTTGCTGCCTCTCCTAGGCAAGGGGCCATGATTCATTCTCCAAAATCACCAAGGCTAAAAAAACCAGATCTGCAAAGAAGAAGATCACTCCAGCAGTGACTAGTAATGTCACTAGGGCGCTAAGGAGTAGGGGAAAACTGCCTAAGAAGAGTATTGTTGAATTTCCAAAGAGAAAAAGAGCAAAGAAGTCTATCTAAAGCAAGAGCAAAGAAAAAGTTGAACAATAGGAGAGTAGTCATGAAAAAGAAAGGAAGTTTGACATCATACAAATAGACAGTGACACTGGAGGTGATGACGCTAGAATTCTTGAGTCACTTTTGCAAAATAGAGAAGCCCAAATCCATGACTTAGAAACTGATATAGAAAGGTCAAAGGACCTCATACATTTCCTACAAATGCAAAATAAACAAATGAGTGGGCAAATGGAAATTTATGAGGCACGTGCATTCAAATATCAAAGAGAGGCACACAAAGCACAGGTGAAGCTTGAAGAGTATATGGGCAAATTTGATGATATTGAGGAAGAAGATCAGCCAGTAAGAAAAAGGCCTAAGACTATGGGTCTTAGGAAAGCTTTGAAGAAACATAAGGAAGAAGAGGCGGCCCTTGTTCGATCTTATCCTCTCACATAATTGCTTGCCCAAGAGATAGAAAATAATAAAGAATCATGGCTTGAGAGAGCTAACAAGAATTTGGACGATAAATTAGAGAAGGAAAACAAAGACTTGGGTTTGCAAAGGAAGATGACTGGGCACTATAAGAAGTTGAACCAATTTTCCTGAAGAAAACTCAAACTTGCTCAAGAAAGGCTCAAAACTGCCCGAAGGAGGCGCCTGGTGGAAAAGTGGAAAAAGACATATCTAGACTTGAAATCTTGGCTTCAGCTTCCTTGCATGCTTCTAAGAAACCATAAGGGGCTTTCTCGCCAAAACTGAGAAAATTTTGACATGATCTTGTTTTTTGTGTTTTTTATCCCTAATTGCACATTTTTCTAGGCGCTTCCATGTGTACTAGGAGCATCCTCAGCTCATGAAAGTAATTTTTTTGGATGTATTAAATTTGGGGGCAGCTACTCACAAATTTTCAGATCAAAAGGAGGTGTTTTCGTCCCCCAAAGAGGAAAAAATCAGTCAAAATACACCTTTCTGCCTCACATATCAGCAGATGAGACCCCCCTGGGTTTTTTCACTCAATTTACATTTTGATAGACTTATAGGGATCATTTTTGGAAAACTAAAGTATTTACAAAAACTATACATCTAGGGCTTTCCAACGAGCTATCACGGGCCTCATTCCGACATCGGGAGGTCCCTCACAAGTTGTCTACAAAACCGGATTTTTTCTGCTGCTACGCTCCTGTAGCATTTTGGCTAAAAATCAGTTTTCTGAATATGATCATCCAAATGTGCGTTTAGCTATTTTTAACTCCATGTCAGTGATTCAAAGTCAAATTTATTACCTTTTTTAGCTATTTAAGATACTTTTGAAGATATTTTGTGCCTTGGGCTTTGCAAAGCCTCAAGGACAAAATCAGATATTTGTATTAGGCCAATGAGTTTTAGTTGGTTTTGTGAAGTGTATCCTCTTATTCCTCCCATTTAAATCATGGAGAGTCATTGTAATATTTTTGGTTGGAGATTTGAATAGCAAGCTGGACTTTTGAAGAGCTTAAGAACTTGACTGAGCTTAGAGCAATATATGTTATGAGTTTTGATGATCATACTTGTTTTATGGAGTGGATAGCTTGACTTGCTTGCCTAGATGATGGAGATGATCTATGTGCAGGATTCCATGGCTTGGTAAATGGTATTTTGCTTCTTTTTCAGTTATGTTTTCTTAGTTTTTCACATATGTATCAATGCTTCTTGCTTGTTGTAGGTTAGTAAAGAATAGTTTGAGGAATGCCCATGGAGGCACATCAAATTTCATGATTCATTGCAGCTTCTATGTTTTCATCTTTCTTGGTTATGTCAAAAGATTCTTAATTGCCCTTTGGTCCACTAAGAACTTTTTATTTATTTCCTTAATGATTATTATTACATGCTATCTTGTTTGATTCATGGTATACCCTACTTAATCATAGCGGTTTAAACCTCATTAATGAAATCTCATTTGAAGTGTTGACTGTTTAGTTTAAATCAGAGAGGTCTTGTTTTGATCTTTCCCTCTGCCTACACTTGCAGAATTATTTCAAAGTTCTCATCAGTTTGAATGTATTGCTTAGGAGTTTCCTTTCCACATTTTGAGTTGTTGGTTTGTCTTACATGTGTTCTCAACCATTGAAGGTGATTTTCTCAAAGTTAGAGGGTCTTATACTTCTATGCATCCCCTGATTGTTTACTTTCTGCATTTATTAGTTTGAGTTTCATTCATAGTGATTAATGGTTAGCCCTACCACATGAATGCTTGCTGTTTAACTATTTATGCTTAAAACCTCTTTGTCTTGTACAACTTGATGTTCATTTCACTTCATAAACCACCTGAAATATCCATTCGCTATACTAAATCGGCCCTGCAGTACACCCTACCCATTGTCTTGACATCCTTGGTTTTCTTTTGACCCCATAGCCCAGTTGATATAATTTTCTTGTTCTATTTTGATCCACTTGATCAGTTTTACCTCAAAACAACTGAAAAACAAACAAACAACACACTTAACAACTAGCCTAAAATCTAAACAAACTAAGCGAACAAGCTCACATCCTTCGCTTCATTAGAGAGAGCCCTCTTTGAGTCCAGGAAGGATAGGTCCTAGGGCTCCAAAGATTGGTTTGATGTTACTCCGTCATTTTGTCCGTCAATCTGCCAAATCATGGGTCCCTAACATTGTGCACCAATACTAGTGGGGTAGAGAAAGAACTTTGACTAGGTTGAATTATACTAGCCTCTAACATTTCTGCAATCATACATTCAATTTCACTCTTTTGGACATAAGGATATCTGTAAGGCCTAATGTTTGGAGGAACACTTCATGGAATCAAATGAATAGCATGATCATGATCACGAATAGGTGGGAGTCCTTTGGGAGTATCAAACACCTTGGAATGATTGTCCAAGACTTTTTGGAGGTTTGGAGAAATAGATGATTTTGATGTTGGAACTTCTAGTGAGCATAATTGTGCAATTACGCCTCATTGTTCTTTCTTTAGAAGCTTTGTCATGACATTAGAGCTTATTATCTTTCCCGTCTTCCCTATGATACCTCGTAATTCGACTTCCTTCCCTTCTGAAAAAATTTTCAAGAAAATTTCTTGAAAATTAAAAGCTACTGTCCCCAAATATTGTAACCATTGTACGCCTAGTACAACATCAACGCCTCCCATTGGAATGGAAAGCATTGGACTATTCAATACATATTCCCCCATGGTTAGCTTGATATTATGGCATTTTCTAGAGAAATTTATAGTTCCTCCATTTGCAACCATCACTTGACATTCTGGTGCTGGGTATAGGAAACAATTCAATTCCTTAGCTACCTTACAATGAATAAAATTATGTGTACTACCTGAATCAATTAACACTATTACCTTTTTCTTCTTGATATGTCCTTCTATCTTGAGAGTTTTAGGAGTGGTAATTACTGCCAATGCATTACACGATATGGTCAGACTCATTTCTTCCTCTTCTAGGGTTGGTTCTTGGTGTATATCCTCTTCTTTTGAAGATTCTTGTTCATTTTCTTCTTCCTCTTCACAATCTATGTAAAATAATTTCTTCTCATCACACTTATGACCCTTAGTGTATTTTCTATCACAACTGTAGAAAAGCCCTTTTGCTCTTTTTTCTTCCAATTTTTGTGGTGTCAAAATTGTAGGTTGTGGAAGTCTAGGAGTAGGAACACTTCCATCTTTAAGATGTGAGTGGTAGGCTTCCTTGTCGCCATAATTTTACATTCAATTTTTCTTGCGAACCTAAATGCCTGCTCCAATGAATTAGGTTCCCAAACGCAAACTTCATGTTGGATGTTAACCTTTAAAGTCCCTATGAAGACATCAATCCTGTGTTACTATGGAATATCAATTACCCTTATATTGAATTTTTGGAAGTCCTCAATGTGCTCCGCCACTAAACCCTTTTTTTTGAGATTTATCAATTGGCTAAAGAAGGTGTTGCTTTTTGTATCCTCATAATGTGCTATCATTTCCTCCATAAACATTGACCTAGTGACAATTTTTTTACAGGAGCAAAGCCATCGATACCATATAAATGTATTTTGTTCTAAATGTAAAGTTGCAATGCGTACCTTTTGTGTGTTTTGCACATTATTAAGATCAAAATATTGCTCCATATGTAGTATCCATGTTACGCGATCCTTGCCATCAAACTTCCTCATATCCATCTTTGGAATATGATGGTTCTTCCATCCAACATTAGAGTTTATGAAATCACGATTAACATTTATTTTTTTCTCATCATGAGTTTCCTCTACTATCTTTTCATCATTAGGAAACATTTCTTGTATCAACTTTTCCAAACCTTCGATGTATGCTAATAGATTATTCTTCATGTTTTCCATGTTGTCTTTCATTTTTTCATCGATCTTAACTTCCATGTCATCCATCTTAGCTTCCATGCCCACTTCCATGCCATCCATCTTAGCTTCCAAACCATTCATCTTAGCTTCCACGCCTTTCTTCAAACCATCCATCTTAGTTTCCACGCCTTTCTTCAAAACTTCCATTTCATTTTTTGTTTCTCTTTGCGATAGCGAAATTTGGTGCACTTGCTCTTGTAATTTTGATATCTCATGTTGTGTTTCTTCATCTTCATGAGTCATAGTAGAGCCTTCTGAAGGCTTAATGGGTGTTGAATTATTTTTAGGGGGAATTTTAGAACCCAATACTGATATCTATTCTTCAATATGCCCTTGGAATAAATTCAAACTATTTTTTTTTTCAAACGAGACTTATGAATTTTTAAAAAAAATACACACCTTTTTCTTGCTTTTGAGGAGCTTGATATTGAAATTGAATTATCTCTGTGAGTTTAGATCTTCAATATCTAACATTTGGCCCTGAGGTAGCCCTCTAAATCCTCTTTCGAATACCATAGGTCTGACCTAATTTGGACTCTTCAAGGCAAAGTTATGTCAAATCTCCCACAATGACCTAACTGCGGATTGGTTCAATAGAGCGAAATTGTACGACTTGCCACATGTCACTGTTTCCTCCTTCAGCTCTAAAATTTATAGACAGGAAAATAAAGTCCATGCACTTACATCCACCTTTTACAGAATCTCAATCCGACACTCAGAGAGAGAGTTATGACATTTTTCCCACGGTCACCTCTTTGAGATGAAATTTGGGAGCCTGAAAAACTCCTAACTTCGACAGATCATATCTCCAAAAATTTTGCGAACCAAGATCTGAAATTTTTATAGGAGGTTATTTAGGATTTCAGCTTCATTCTGTGAAAATTTGAGCTTTTGAAACCTCGTAGAAAAATATTTATAGCGAAAATTTTGCGATGACTTGTTTAGGTTAAATTCAGGAACCTGCAAAAAGCCCTAACTTCCATAGATCATATCTTCGAAAATATTTCGAAAAAAGCTCTGAAATTTTGCAACGATGTTCCTTAGGATTTCGTCTTCGCACTCTACAAATTTTAGCTTCTGAACCTTTGTAGAAAAAAAATTATATTGAAAATTACACGATGCCCTGTTTGGAGCAGCGAAACCCTAGAATCCAAAGCTCTGATACCAAATGTTGTGGAACTAGCTCTAAACATAGAATAAAAGAGATATCAATGCCTTAGAAATAAGCCACTTCGAGGGGTAAACCTCCAATACATTGCATGAATGAACAATTCTTGGATGATACAAATGACAAAACATCCTTTCTATATATAAGAGTCCATGGGGCCACAATGTAATCCTAGTGGGGCCACAATGTGATCCTAGCAGACATAACAATAATAATGTAAGGGCACAATAATAAAAATATGGGGGTTACAGGGGTAAAAAAATAACAGTAAGGGGGTTACAGGGGTACAACAATAACAATAAGGGGGTTACACTAACAACAATAAGGGACTATACTAGTAATATAGGGACCTAACATTAACATTCATATCCACTTACAATCAAAACATAGCCCACACACATACCCTAGCGGGGTCCGCACACATCAGGACTAAGATATTTGTGCACACAGCCAATAAGAGTTCTTACCCAAAACAACCCAAAACATATCTAACAGTTCGCACGTAGCATCAATCTATCAACTTTCTTATCTACTAGACCCAACTATCTATCTATTTATAACAACTTATACTTTGCTATCTGATGGTCTGCAAACCATGGTTTACGGACCCTAGAGCTACCCTTTAACCCATTACAAACATTAGGGGCTTTGAACCACCCCAAAACCCCTACACAGGACCAAATTTAACAAAATTGTACCAAAAACGCAGGTTAGGGAACCTCGTTCCAACAAGCCCCCAACACAATCTTATGACTTGTCCTGAGTCACTGCGGTCATGGGTTCTCCATCTTCGCATGCAACTACTTGATTGCCTCAACCAATGGGGGCATCAATCCTTCGCTCTACACAACAATATTCTGAGCAATTTCCACCAACTTCTGCGACATTGGACCCTCTGTAGCAGTGGTGACGCTCTCCAAGGTTTGGTTCAGCTGATTTACTGTGATATCGATGTCTTGAGAGAGCTTGAGGGTTTCATCGGCCCAAGGCTTAAGGTGGTCATTGAGGACCTTATTTTTCTGGCAGAGATCTTCAATGTCATCTCTCAGCATGTGGCTGGTACGTAGTCGTGCCAAGCGTTGAGCGGGGATCATAGTAGGCATAGTGGCTTCCAGTTGCTCAAACTATTCTTCCTTCTGGCGCAGAGTTTGAGTCAGTTCGCCCATGAGAGGATCCTGTCGCACCTTAGTCCATAGCTCCATAGCTATCTCCAACAGTCCTGTGCCCTGAGCAATATGATTTGTGATGACATTAGTGGCCTCTGTGACCAGCGCGGCTTGCTGGGACCTTACCTCTGGTGGTATTTCTGGCTGTAATTTGGCCTGCAAGGCCGTAATCTACTATTCCATCTCTGGTTTGACCGCCTGGATCTCGGTCCTTGAAGCCTTGAGCGCTGCCACAAGCCCTTCAATCTTGGCGTGGGGGGCGGTAGAAGCCAGGATATCTTCAGTGACATCTGCATAGAGCCTACTGATTAGGCATTCCAACTTTATCTACTACGTAGTGGCGAGGGTACATGTAGCTTGTGCCTAGGATACTTCAGCAGTTTTCTCTTCTATCGTGTACTTAGCTTATTGAGCTACTGGTGTACTCGGCGGTCCCTGTGTTGAATTTATTTTAATAGGGAGGCATGGAGGACCTGTAATGGTTCATGTGGAAGGCGAGCTAGGTCCAATTCTACCTCTGCACAGGCTTGGAATTGCACTCTTAAGTCAGGTGGACTCAGCATGAGGGCTACACCTGGCAGAGGGAAGAGGCGGCTTTCCGTTGTACTGATCAATGCGTTTCTGGTTGATGGGGCCAATTGTGTCTGGATCATACTTGTTTTCAAGGTGTCAGTCTTCAGCTGCAGAGCCCGGAGCTTAGCCTGGAGGGTGTCGACCATGGCCTTCTGCTTCTCTTCCAGAGCCAACCATTTATCTTCTGCATCAAGGGTGATTGCATCCGCGATCTGCTCCAGGTCCTCCTCTGTCAAAGTAACTCCTGCATATCATTCCGGTCGTTGAGTGCATTTCTTCTTCCGTGTTCCCTTGACAGGGTCACCAGTCTGTTGTAGGAATTTACTAGGTAAGTTCCTTAGATCAAGAACCAAAGGTCACCACTCACAAACAGATCACAAATCAGTACAATAGTATAATCACGTGGTTAAAACCCTCAAAGAGGGAAACAGTCCACGGCCTGAGCCAACATGGCCACTTTAGGAAATTTATTAATATAAAAAGAAAAGTTACATATGTTTCTCTCATAAACGGTTATTGGAAAAATGACCCTCCATGCTATTTAAATAGAGATCATGGACCAATTGGGTGCTAAGCCATGGATCAAGTGTTGTTAATACCGAGGTGAGAGGTAACCGTCGGATCACTACAAATCGTGATTGTCGAATTATAAGTTACAAATGTACATGGTAAAGAAACACACTTTACCTAACTCTACACTAGACTAAGTTATTCTTAACTATTTCCTATGTGTTGGAATATCCTAACATCCCCCCTTCAGAACAACTTGGGATAGGATTGAAGGATTTACAAAGGTGACACAAAAGGAGCGTATTTCCTATGTGTCGAAATATCCTAACATCCCCCCTTAAGAACAAATTGGGATAGGATTGAAGGATTTACAAAAGTGAAACAATAAGAGAAGGAAGGAGGCATTAGAGCCTATCCCCCCTTAATGACAACTTTCCTGAAATCCAAGCATGGATCAAAGTTTGGTAAACTTCGCTTCTGTGAGAGCCTTTGTAAAGATATCGGCTACTTGATTATTGGTTGGACAATACTGCATTTCAAGAACAGGATCATGAATGAGCATTCTGATAAAGTGTATGTGGAGTTCAATGTGTTTCATACGTTGATGCTGAACTAGATCTTTACATAGCTGAATGGCACTCTGATTATCACACCAAAGTGTAGTTGGATGCTGCTGATGAAGACAAAATTCAGACAGAATCTGACGAAGCCACATGGCTTCCTTGCTGGCTTCAATTGCACCACAATACTCTGCTTCTGCTGAAGAAAGAGAGATGGCACTTTGTTTCTTAAAAGACCAAGTAATAGGTCCTGAACCAAGAGTGAATACATATCCTACAGTAGACTTGCGATCATCATGGTCACCAGCCCAATCAGAATCAGTGAAACCAATCAACAATGGAGATGCTCCTGCACTGTAATGAATCTTGAACTGAACTGTACCTTGAATATATCAAAGTATTATTTTAGCTGCTTTCCAGTGACTTTCATGAGGTTGGTGCATAAACCGAGCGACAAGACCAATGACAAAGGAAAGGTTAGGACATGTATCGGTTAGATACAGAAGTTTACCAACAAGTTGACGATATAAGGTAGCATCAACTTTAGGGGTAGTACAAGTGACTGAAAGCTTGAATCCAGACTGAAAGGGAGAAGGGGCTAGCTTACAGTCTTCCATGTGAAAGAGGTGTAGAAGATCACAAGCATACTTGGACTGAGAGAGGGTAATGCCTTCCTTGGATTGCAAGACATGAAGACCAAGTAAATAATGCAAGTTTCCTAAGTCTGTCATTTCAAACTTATTTTTGAAGCTAGACTTCACATGGTTTATATGGTTTGGATCGCTACTAGTAAGGATAATATCATCAACATAAAGAACAAGGATGGTGAAGGACTTACCCACTTTCATGGTGTAGATAGTGTTGTTAGAATGACACCTAGAAAAGACATTATCTAATAGAAAACTATCCATTTTGGCATACCAAGCCCAAGGAGCTTGTTTGAGACCATAGAGAGACTTCCTAAGGCGAAAAACAAGGCTGGAGTCTTTTTGGATAAAGCCAGGGGGTTGTTCCATGTATATTTATTCATGCAAATCTCCATGTAAGAAGGCAGATTTAACATCCATCTGATGGACTTCCCATTTAAAGGAGGCAGCAAGGGAAAGAACAAGGTGGATAGAATTCATTTTGGCAACAGGGGAGAAGGTTTCAGTATAGTAAATGCATTCAACTTGTGAAAATACTTTAGAAAAAAGACGAGCTTTATGTCTATCCACTTTTCCATCTGGTCCAAACTTGGTTTTGTAAACCCATCTGCATCTGAAAAGTTTTCTTCCTTTTGGAAGAGGAACAAGATCCCAAGTATTGTTTACCAATAAGGAACGATACTCTTCATTCATAGCTTCATCCCAATCTGGATGCCCGAAGGCTTCTTCAATGGTTTCTGGATCAAGTTTTTTTGGAACTTGAGCCAATAAGGAAGAAGCTCTTTCGAACTGAGAATGTGTATGTCGTTGATTGGCAGGGTCACCAGCAAGAGAACCTGCTGCATCCTGAGTAGAGCGCACCGATCTTAAAAGCGGTGGAGTATAAGGAACAATTTCAAGAGGTGGAGGAGGATTTTCATCCTCGCTGTCATCATCTGAACTAGAAGGAATACTATTAAAAATAGAAGAGAGAGAGAGAGAGAGAGAGAGAGGTGGCACATATGCCGAATCAAGCTCGTAGGCCAAAGGTGGCACACCCGCCAAACTAGGCTCGCAGGCCAATATATTTTCATCAAATTTTACATCTCTTCTAATGATTATATTTTTGGATTCTAGTTTAAGAAGTCTATATCCTTTGATATCTTTAGAATATCCAACAAAAATGATTTTTTCACTCTTAGGTTCTAAGGCTTTATGTTTTGCATCTGGGATATGGGCCCAAGCATCACTTCCAAAAACACGAAAGTGAATTACATCTGGTTCGATTGAGCTCCAAGATTCTTCTGGAGTTATATTCTTTAAAACCTTAGTAGGAGTGTGATTTACTATGTAATTTGCATAGTTAATGGCTTCTGCCCAAAAATTGAGACCAAGTCCTTTAGATTGAAGCATACAATTAGCCATTTCTTTTAAGGTGCGATTCTTCCATTCAGCTACACCATTTTTTTGAGGAGTATATGGAACAATATGTTACAATTGAATGCCATGCTCAGTGTAGAAGTTGATAAATTTGTTGTTAACATATTATCCTCCATTGTCTGATCTTAACTTAAGAATTTGATGTCCAGATTGTTTCTCAACAAATGCCTTAAAGGCCAAGAACATGTTAAAAACTTCACTGTTAGTATGAATCTTTCGTCGTAAAAGATCACTTTAGCTACACATAACAAATAGCCCTAACATCGATTATAGCTGCAAAATATCTTTAAGTCTGCTACAAAAATTCAGATCTAAGCACAAAAGACATTAAGCAGATAAAATATAATATGGCTCCATGCATCCAATAGACAAGACAAGAAAAAAGTGTTTAAAAGAATCATTTGTATTATATTAAAGAATGGGGCACCTGAGAGGAAAAGAATAAAGGTGTTTTCCAGTTCTCCTCAATGGGATGGGTTCTTGAAAGTCCTCAGTGTTTCAGATCTAAAATTCCTCTCTCTTATTGTGGTAGAAAACCCTGACAAACATATAACTCAATGAGAGCTCACAAAACAAAAATGGAAAATGGTGACCAAGAATAGATCTAGTGTGATCTAATGCAATGAAGGTGACTAATGAATGGGGAAAACCCCTCTATTTATAACAAAATATTGGGGTGTTCTAGAACTCGGTGCATGAATAAAATATTATTAATCAAATTCTCGAATCACCCTATGGGAATATTTTATTATATTTGTTGGAGGGAAAAGGTCTTTTGACTTGGGTCAATTCCTTTATTTGTAAACAATAAATAAATAAATGATTTATTTATTATTTTAGGGAGATGGTGGGAATATAATTAAATAAATAATGATTTATTTAATTATTTAAAAATGATTTAGTCAAATTTAACTAGGAATGTTATTAAATAATGATTTAAATAACTTATTCCTAGGAAATAATTAAATAAATAATGATTTATTTAATTAATTTCCTTGTTTTGGGTTAAATATGACCAGGAAATATAGAAAAATGTTATTTTATATGGTGAAAGCAATTTTACTTAGGGTAAAATTGGTCTTACATGGTGTACTTGGGTTCATCTAATGATAATGGGTTAGATGACCAAAAAAATGGTGTAACAGATTGCCCCCCAACGTACGAGTGTTAGGAGAAAATCGTATGACCGAAGTACGTTGTAAGAACTCAATCACTGGGAATCAAGAGGGAAGTGAGAGAGAGGAATGTAAGGTAGTCTAATGTGCTAAAGGACTAGACCCGGAGGAGACGAGACTTACAGGTGCAACAAGTCTCTAGGTGATGGATTAGTACCAGTGTGAAAGGCGGCGGGGGAGGCATACCTATGCCCACCGAGACAATGGTACAAAGAATAAGGTTCCTGGAAAACCACGGAACACAAGAATGAAACATGTGTTGTCCTAAACATGAGCCGGATAAAAATGATGAATCCCACATACATGTGATGCCTGAAATGACCTTCAGGACTTATACAAGAATATTTTAGTACATGCGATATAAATATACCCAAATGCCCCCTACACATGGGGAAGGGCTCACAAAATCTGACTGATATATGCAAATCGAAGAGGCGCTGCAAGCGGTTGAGGCCAATATCATCAAATGAGAGGAGCTGCATCAAGGGCGGAAATGAAGAAGTCATTCGGGCATGTGGGGGGCTACCTGTAGGGCCACCCCCTCATGAGGGTTGAGACATCTCACACACACCCGGGAATCACCAATAGCTGTGGCTGCATCACTATACCATCAAGTGTATAGATCATGATCAGGCTGAGAAGAGCTCGAACCAAAGTACACTGCCCCCTAGACCTGGCTTCTGGAGTAAATGAGCTGATGTCGACAGAAGTAGGTCCGCCACAAGTGAGGCAATAAGGGAACCCCAAGTAAGGCACGAGGGAAAATAGTAGAGTGACGAAAAAGTAGATACTGATAATGATGATGGAATGTGGGATACAGAGGAGGGGTTGGACGACTTCCCTTGTTAGAGCATAAAGGGCATTAATGGCTTGGCAAAAACGGACACAATATCATGAGGGATAAGGGACAAGAGTACTGAAGGCCATAATGTGCAACACGAGAGAGGGATCAAGGAAGAAAGGATGGAGGAGTATAGTGGGGTACAAAGGGGCTCGGAATAGACTCTACAGATGTGATGATGACTTGACTTAGATGCTCTAAACAAGGGCGACTCAAGGGTGCTGCCTCATAGTACGGGTCCAATGGGGGACCATAAAATCATGAGTACAATCGGGTAGCTCATGACGAAAATAAACACGAACGAAGATGATTAAGTAGGCAAAGTGGTGCCTTAAGTACAAGTGTCATAAGTGAAGAAATTCGATTTTAAGAAGAGGTGAATAGACCCTTCATGGACAAAATGGGTCCTGGTGAAGTATCAAAACATGAAAAACTGACAGATACCGATTTGAGTGCTCGGTGAGAGCTTTCCAACGGTGTGGACGGTGTGTCAAACGGGGCTACGGTGTGGTCGCAGCGGGCGAAAGAAAAAACATGGGTTTTCTTCTAATAAGGCGTTTTCCCTCCAAAATCATTCATTTTCTTGTGTAGCTGTGGTGAATGTGGAGAGGAGAGAAGGCCCTAAATCTTGCGGTGATCGTAGCGGACAAACCGACCGTTGGAATTGTGATCTGTCAGTTGCAGGTAAGAGGCCTAATCCTAAGCTTTGTTTTTGATGGATTCAAATTGTATATTAGGGCTTTAAATGTCAGTTACTGCCCCTACTTCATCATTACGGTCGGGTCGCACTTTTTGGGGCAAAAGCTACGACCTGGGACGCAGGTTTTGGCTTGAAAAGTGCGACCTGGCCTTGGTTTTGCCCAAAAAGTGCGACCTGTTAGATGTGGGGGGTTTCAGTGCTGTTATGGGTTGAGATTCTGTTTTAGTGTAAGTTAATGCAGTTTTGTTGATCTGGAGGCTGAAAAAAATGATGTTTTTGTGCAGATATGGCAGATATATGGATCAAGTGGAGAGAGAGAGACTTAGGTACATTACGGACGAAAATCCAAGCAGATCAGGGTGTCCATCGTGCACTGGCTAGGTATGGGGTTCTGAAATTTTTGGAGAACCCTTGTTGGCCCGGATTATCAGTTATTTGGATCCAGATCATGAGGCGTTTGTAGTGCAGGGGCACAGGATCGAGCTGACGATCCAGGATTTGTATTTCTTGACTGGTCTCCCACCATTAGGGATGGTGGGAAATACATAGCTAGTGTTACTACGGGGGCGAAACATTATGGAGTTTGTTGAGCGGCATTGTCGAACAGGTGTCCAAGTCAAAGGGACTCAGATATCCATTGGTGATCTAGAGAGGTTGGAGACCTGGGAAGTGGCCGCAGCAATGTTGTGGATCTTGGGTAGCCAGGTGTTCCATCACATCACTGGAGGGCAGATTATGATTGTGGAGAGCGTGCTGAGTGGGACCTACTATGGGTGGGCCCAGATGATGTTGGTGTCAGTGAAATGACAGCTGTCGCTATGCAAGCGACAAGTGAATCATGATTGTGCCTATGGGATTGTTTTGTGCTCTTTCTTCTTTGAGAAGATCTCGACCTTGCGACCTCGTATACAGTTACGTGATGGAGGTCTGAGAGAGCCTTGGATGTGTCGGTGGGGATGATTACTATGTAGAGGGGGAGGAGGGGCAGTCGGACAGGTGTTCTGACCAGAGTTCTTCGCCCATTGGGATTAGATGCCACTATACATAGACAACTGTCCCTATAGTGGGATGAGTTATTGGGGAGATCCGGACTTGTCGCTTCCGCCTGGTCGAGTGTGGGGGCCCGATGGTAAGTGACAAGCAACTAATCTGTTATGTGCATTTTAGAGTTTATGACTAGTATGCATGGCACTAATCGTTATATGTTTTGGAATGAAGATATAGTTCCGGTGAAACTGGCCGGATATATGGAACGACCGACAGCAGTAGGAGCTACAGGTGTGAGTGGATCAAGGACAGCACAGAATGAGGATATGGCCGCTCTGGTGGAGGACATCCGTTATAGATGTGAGGGGTTCCTGACCGGTGTGTCGGAGCGTGGTTGGCAGGATTTAGACGACCAGTACATAGAGTTAGGTATTGGGCTACCCTCGGAATGGTGAGGTATCATGCGATGCATGGCGATGGCCGGTCAGACTGTGCATGATCTACGAGCTGAGGGAGCAGAGCCATTGGCTCAGGATCCTCCAGAGAGTGAATAGATGTAGGGCAGATGGTGCCCCCCAGTGTTTTTGTAGGGGCAAGTGGTCCCCTCCATTTTGTAGTTTTTCTTTTTGTACCATGCTATGGGCATGTGATATGTTTTAGAGCAGATGGAATCTAAAAAAACATGTTATATGATATATATGATTTATGTATATTTTGTGGATGATGTGAAATGTTATTGTCTTGTGTGTGATAAATGCCAGTCTAGAACATGATTTGCAATGTGATCAACATAGTGATTTTGACGTCGAGGGATATGGTGGAAAGTAATAGATGTAAATGCACGTATCAGAAGTTTCACACGTAAATATTGTCTAAACAGGATAGGGTTATGCACATGATAGACACCATTAAGTTGTAGGAAAAGAAGTAGGGAATCTAATGAGAGAGGGCATCGGATAAGAGACCACGCACGGCATCATATTCGGCCTGATTATTGGTGGCATTACCAATGAAGACCCCATTTGCAAGAACCAGGGTATGCAAGGGGGTAAATATGGCCCATGTTGCCGAAGCGAGATTCCGGGAAGAGTGACTTGCCCCATCGGCATAGCCAAGATAATGGGTGGAGGAGAGGGCTGATGTAATAGTGCCGCGGGACAACAAATGGGAGGGATGAGAAAAAGGATGGCAGCGTGAGTAGAGGATAGACATCCACTGATGGCTATGGGAGGGAGCAGTCTGGGTAGGAAGTCTAGGACTCATAGATCGATGAGAGGGAAATGAATGAGAACTATGGGATGAAGAGCAGGAACTCAGGCTGCGAAGAACATCGAAGATATAGATGGTATGATCGTGATTGTGGGAGGGAAGGGAAGGGTCAAGGGGACCATACGACGCTGCAAAGCTACTGAAATCAATAGTATGGGAAGAGAGGCGCAGATACGGGTCATCGCGGGGAATGATAGAAGAACAGGTAAAAATATGGTCAAAACATGAAGAGCCCGAGAATGTGTCTGAAGGAGGATCAAGCATAACAGATGGAGTGGATTCGGACGGAATGTACTCAGATGGTTGCACGGATGATGATAGGTATAGGAGGGGAGTAGCAAATTCTGACATTTCAACATCAGGGGGAGGAATGTCAATGGTAGCAAGAGGATCCTCAAGTAGACCTGACGCATATTGAGCAAGGATGGGAGAGGTGGATTGATTTTGTTCAATTTCGTACTCGTGAATGACCTCTAAAGAGGCTCGGTAATGTGTGAGATGAGGAAAATGGTGAGATTAATGGCCATGGACACCACATAGAGCATAGGGTTTGTTGGTGCGAAGAGTCTTTGAGGTCTTGGCTACGAATGAGAAAGAAACAGAGGTTTCAGGGACTGTCGATTCAGGGAACGCGACTTTAACCATGGGTTGGATACGGGGCAACTCAGGACAAGTATGGGTGGGGTGACCGATACCATCACACAAGGCACAAGGCTTGGCGGGTGGGGGAGGGTAGGGGTAGGGTCGGGTGCGGTGGCCTTGTCTTTGGATGCCCCCTTTTGAGTTTTTCTTTTCTTGCCTGTAGGTGTTGCAACATGGGGAGGGTCTTGTGGAGGGGCTAGGGGCATTGTAGCGGTAGAAGGAGTGAAGGGAATCGGTTGCACTGGTGTCACAACTATGTATGGTTTGGGGTGGCCCGGTGGGGTCTCGACTGGAGGAGTAAGATACCATACTGGTATTCCCAAGGTTAAATTAGGTAGGGAAATGGTGGCCATGACGGGGACCGAATAGATGCTGGGGGGGGGGCAAGGAAAGGTATTTGACTGGCGGGATAATGACCAAGGGGGATGGCTCCCATATGGTGGAGACCTGAGGGAACTGACTCAGCAGGGTAGGGGGGTTCCTGAGTGTGATGGGAAGGGTCAGGTGAAAAAGGTTCGGTTGACTGAAGCGAAGGGCTAGGAGCAGGAGGCGGTGGGCGAGATTGAGGTTGCTGTGGAAGGCCAGCCCGTGTGGAGTCACCGATTGTTATTATGAATCTTTCGTCATAAAATATCACTTTAGCTACGCATAACAAATAGCCCTAACATCGATTATAGCTGCAAAATATCTTTAAGTCTACTGCACAAATTCAGATCTAAGCACAAAAGACATTAAGCAGATAAAATATAATATGGCTCCATGCATCCAATAGACAAGACAAGAACAAAGTGTTTAAAAGAATGATTTGTATTATATTAAAGAATGGGGCACCTGAGAGGAAAAAAAGAAAGGTGTTTTCCGATTCTCCTCAATGGGATGGGTTCTTGAAAGTCCTCAGCGTTTCAATCTAAAATTCCTCTCTTATTGTGGTAGAAAACCCTGACAAACATAGAACTCAATGGGAGCTCACAAAGCAAAAATGGAAAATGGTGACCAAGAATAGATCTAGTGTGATCTAATGCAATGAAGGTGACTAATGAATGGGGAAAACCCCTCTATTTATAACAAAATATTGGGGTGTTCTAGAACTCGGTGCATGAATAAAATATTATTAATCATATTCTAGAATCACCCTTTAGGAATATTTTATTATATTTGTTGGAGGGAAAAGGTATTTTGACTTGGGTCAATTCCTTTATTTGTAAACAATAAATAAATAAATGATTTATTTATTATTTTAGGGAGATGGTGGGAATATAATTAAATAAATAATGATTTATTTAATTATTTACAAATGATTTAGTCAAATTTAACTAGGAATATTATTAAATAATGATTTGAATAACTTATTCCTAGGAAATAATTAAATAAATAATGATTTATTTAATCAATTTCCTTGTTTTGGGTTAAATGTGACTTAGGAAATATAGACAAATGTTATTTTATATGGTGAAAGCAATTTTACTTAGGGTAAAATTGGTCTTACATGGTGTACTTGGGTTCATATAATGATAATGGGTTAGATGACCAAAAAAATGGTGTAACAGATTGCCCCCCAACGTACGAGTGTTAGGAGAAAATCGTATGACCGAAGTACGTTGTAAGAACTTAATCACTAGGAATCAAGAGGGAAGTGAGAGAGAGGAATGTAAGGTAGTCTAATGTGCTAAAGGACTAGACCCGGAGGAGACGAAACTTACAGGTGCAACAAGTCTCTAGGTGATGGATTAGTACCAGTGTGAAAGGCGGCGGGGGAGGCATACCTATGCCCACCGAGACAATAGTACAAAGAATAAGGTGCCTGGAAAACCACAGAATGCAAGAATGAAACATGTGCTGGCCTAAACATGAGCCGGATAAAAATGATGAATCCCACATACATGTGATGCCTGGAATGACCTTCAGGACTTATACAAGAAGATTTTAGCACATGAGATATAAATATACCCAAATTCCCCCTACACATGGAGAAGGGCTCACAAAATCTGACTGATATATGCAAATCGAAGAGGCGCTGCAAGCGGTTGAGGCCGATATCATCAAATGAGAGGAGCTACATCAAGGGCGGAAATGAAGAAGTCGTCCGAGCATGTGGGGGGCTACCTGTAGGGCCACCCCCTCATGAGGGTTGAGACATCTCACACACGCCCGAGAATCACCAATAGCTGTGGCTGCATCACTAGACCCTCAAGTGTATAGATCATGATCAAGCTGAGAAGAGCTCGAACCAAAGTACACTGCCCCCTAGAGCTGGCTTCTCGACTAAATGAGATGATGTCGACAGAAGTAGGTCCGCCACAAGTGAGGCAATAAGGGAACCCCAAGTAAGGCACGAGGGAAAATAGTAGAGTGAAAAACAAGTAGATACTGATAATGATGATGGAATGCGGGATACGGAGGAGGGGTTGGACGACTTCCCTTGTTAGAGCATAAATGGCATGAATGGCTTGGAAACAATAGACACAATGTCATGAGGGATAAGGGACAAGAGTACTGAAGGCCATAATGTGCAACACGAGAGAGGGATCAAGGAAGAAAGGATGGAGGAGTATAGTGGAGTACAAAGGGGCTCGAAATAGACTCTACGGATGTGATGATGACTTGACTCAGATGGTCTAAACAAGGGCGACTCAAGGGTGCTGCCTCATAGTACGGGTCCAATGGGGGACCATAAAAGCATGAGTACAATCGGGTAGCTCATGACGAAAATCAACACGAACGAAGATGATTAAGTAGGCAAAATGGTGCCTTAAGTACAAGTGTCGTAAGTGAAGAAATTCGATTTTAAGAAGAGGTGAATAGACCCTTCATGGACAAAATGGGTCCTGGTGAAGTATCAAAACATGAAAAACTGACAGATACCCATTTGAGTGCTCGGTGAGAGCTTTCCAATGGTGTGGACGGTGTGTCAAACGGGGCTACGGTGTGGTCGCAGCGGGCGAAAGAAAAAATAGGGGTTTTCTTCTAATAAGGTGTTTTCGCTCTAAAATCATTGATTTGCTTGTGTAGCTGTGGTGAATGTGGAGAGGTGAGAAGGCCCTAAATCTTGCGGCGATCGTAGCGGACAAACCGACCGTTGGAATTGTGATCCGTCAGTTGCAGGTAAGAGGCCTAATCCTAAGCTTTGTTTTTGATGGATTCAAGTTGCATATTAGGGCTTTAAATCTCAGTAATTGCCCCTAATTCATCATTATGGTCGGGTCGCACTTTTTGGGGCAAAAGCTACGACCTGGGACGCAGGTTTTGGCCTGAAAAGTGCAACCTGGCCCAGGTTTTGCCCAAAAAGTGCGACCTGTTAGATGTGGGGGGTTTCAATGCTGTTATGGGTTGAGATTCTATTTTAGTGTAAGTTAATGTAGTTTTGTTGATTTGGAGGCTGAAAAAAATGATGTTTTTGTGCAGATATGGTAGATATACGGATCAAGTGGAGAGAGAGAGACTTAGGTACATTACATACGGAAATCCAGGCAGATCAGGGTGTCTGTCGTGCACTGGCTAGGTATGGGGTTCTGAAATTTTTGGAGAACCCGTTGATGAGGGATGGAGAGCCCTTGTTGGCCCGGATTATCAGTTATTTAGATCCAGATCATGAGGCATTTGTAGTGCAGGGGCACAGGATCGAGCTGACGGTCTAGGATTTGTATTTCTTGAATGGTCTCCCACCATTAGGGATGGTGGGAAATACACAGCCAGTGGTACCACGGGGGCGGAACATTATGGAGTTTGTTGAGTGGCATTGTCGACCAGGTGTCCAAGTCAAAGGGACTCAGATATCGATTGGTGATCTAGAGAGGTTGGAGACCCGGTCAGTGGCCGCAGCAATGTTGCGGATCTTGGGTAGCCAGGTGTTCCATCACATCACTGGAGGGGAGATGATGATTGTGGAGAGCGTGCTGAGTGGGACCTACTATGGGTGGGCCCAGATGATGTTGGTGTCGGTGAAACGACAGCTGTCGCTATGCAAGCGACAAGTGAATCATGATTGTGCCTATGGGATTGTTTTGTGCTCTTTCTTCTTTGAGAAGATCCCGACCTTGCAACCTCGTATACAGTTACGTGATGGAGGTCTGAGAGAGCCTCGGATGTGTCGGTGGGGATGATTACTATGCAGAGGGGGAGGAGGGGCAGTTGGACGGGTGTTCCGACCAGAGTTCTTCGCCCATTGGGATCAGATGCCACTATACATAGACAACTATCCCTATAGTGGGATGAGTTATTGGGGAGATCTGGACTTGCCGCTTCCGCCCGGTCGAGTGTGGGGGCCCGATGGTAAGTGACAAGAAACTAATATGTTATGTGCATTTTATATTTTATGACTAGTATGCATGGCACTAATATTTATATGTTTTGGAATGCAGATATAGGTCCAGTGAAACCGGCTGGATATATGGGATGATCGGCTGCAAGAGGAGCTACAGGTGCGAGTGAAAAATCGTGACCGTCTGATTATAAGTTACAAATGTAAATGGTAAAGAAACACACTTTACCTAACTCTACACTAGACTAAGTTATTCTTAACTATTTCCTATGTGTTGGAATATCCTAGCATCTATTTCGTACCTTGAGGGGAGTCAGCACATCTCGCATACAGACCCTCTGTGCCTAGATTCTTCTGCAAACCCTTCTGTGCTTCTGAGTCCACTTCCTTCCCAGTACTCTTACCTTGTCCTCTGGTCTCCTTGGTAGTGGTGGGTGGGTTGACCTTTGTGGTGCTCATACATGCAGTGTCCTTCGTTCCTGACTTGAAGCCAAGATTCCAGTGCGAAGGCCAACCAACAATAAAGAGGTCAATCTCCTCATCCACGACCATGTATGGGAGTGATACCCATGCTGGATCCTTGTGGTCCCAAATCTGCACATTTTGCATTGTTACCTGAAAGGATGCGATGCTCTTGTACTTATCATAAATTTCTGGTGACAAGAGTGGCTGGGAATTGATAGCAGCTGCGAGCCTGCTCTGAAATAGGACCCAGAAGACTTGATTATCCTCAATACGCTGTGCGTCCTTGGAATCCCACAAGTTCGCATATTGCGCTCCCTCGCACATACCTCACACAAGCTCAGTGAGAACTGAGTCTTCAGGGGCTTCCCATGCGACCAACACGATGAGGAGCAATAGCCATGAGTAGCAGAATGCTTTTCCTTGATCCTGGGCCTCGCGGACATTCTCCAGAAATTCGCTACATAAGAACTGGGACCAGTTGTAGCAGGCCCCCTTTTCGTAGCACCCATCTATCTAAATTACATTCGTAGGGATAGTTGCATCCTGGCATTTGCGCATCATTTTGCAGGCTAACAACAAGGTGCCCATGCACGCATCGGGGTCACTGATAGTGCTGATCATGAATGCCCTAGTGTTTCTTTCCACATGATAATCCTCACGCACCTTATCAGCGATCTGTTGTTCATATTTCTTCCCGACACGTTCCATGGGATTCATCCCCTTCATGGGAAAACCAGTAATTCGGTGAATGAGTGCTGCGTCTATGGGAATTCTATCCTGTATCCATAAGCTACCATCATGGACCAGGGAAAGCAACTAGTGCACAGGTCAGTCTGTGACATTTTAGTGGCCAAATTGAGGTATTCGCAGCAGGTTTGATAGCTCGGAACTAGCTGATCTGCTTGCCATGGCATGGGGACTACCTTTAGCATGTCATCCTCCAATACCCTTTCAAGATATAGCTCAGGTGCCAGTTCTGGGAAGGCGTCCAAGTTGGCTAGGTCATGGTCGTTGAATTTTACTGAGTGGAGCTTGCCAAAGGAGTCTCCAATGATGGGGACCTCTCCTGGAATCAACGAAATTTGTAGATATGTGTGCAGGCCATCGAGATTCTTAGGTGTGCGAGTCGAGGGCTTGCGAGGCTAGACATAGGGCGACACCTAGTTTATCGGTTCAGGGATCCGAGCCTCTTCCTCAGTAGAAAGAGGCCGCTTCAAAAGGTTAGGCGAACGTGCCTGGGGCACCATTCGGGGGGATTTCACATTCTGACGGGAGGTGTAGGGCTTCCCTCCAGCCCACTTCACAGGTTTCCCCGACCCTTGGCCTTTTTCCTTCCATTTCTGCTTTCCTTTGATCGACGTGGAAATAACCTCCTCGAATTCAAGGGTAACTTCTAATACTTCATCAGAATCTTTCTCCATCAAGGCCATGGTCTGGGAAAATTTGGCGGGATTATACGCAGTCATTCTGGCATGAAAAATAAACTCAAGGTGGCTACTATTTGAGGGGGAAGAACGCTTAAACATGAACAAGGCACAATAGTTGTAGACCCTTGCAAAACACAAACTGCTCAAGATATATAGAACCCTCTTCTAAGCTATCCTTCTGCTTTTATAGCCTTGGATATCAACCAATGGTTGGGTGAAGCTTATTAGGAACTTACCATCAATTAAACGGTAAAAAATCTTCAGAAATCGCCTCATTAATTTCTGGCCGCCCGCTCCTTTTAATGGTAAAATTTGCTTTTTACCTAGTTTTATTGTTCCAACAACTAGTTTTCGCAGTTGTAGATTACCCTTGTGCTTCCAGCGCACGTTCTGCACTCTGAGCGCAACCCTATGCTCCCAACGCACCTTCTTCGTTCTGGGCGCACCCCTGTGCTCCCAGCATACCTCTCCGGGCTTCCAGACTTGTAGCCGACCCCTACGCATTCCTTGGTTCTGCCCGCATTTATTCCAGTGTATGCGCATATCATGCCCCATATAACTACTCTGACCATATAGTCATTTGATCTAATATGGTTTGAGCTGGCTGCCATTAACATATCCTGGTACCATATCACTACGCAACATGGTTAACCGGACTGCTCCTCCATCAGTAATTTATTTTACCATATAGGGACCTAGCCAGTGCTGACGAAACTTCCCTCGGTGTTTCGAAAACTGGCTATCGTATAGCAGGGCCAATTCTTCCTCTGCAAATGTCTTTGTCGAACATGTCGATCACGCCATGCCTTATCCCAAGCCTTCTAGACTTGTTGATGGAAGTTAGCAATGAAATGATATTCCTCCAAGGCTACAAGCTGCACTAACCATTCCTCAATGATATCAGGCTCTGCCATATTGGTAAAGGCTGCAATGTGCAGGCTAGGAACAATATACTCCATGGGCATAATGGCCTCCTTGCCATAGACCATCCTAAACGGTGTCTTCCCAGTCAACTTCTTGCAGGTGCTTCGATAGGCCCAAAGAACTGATGGGATGCGTATGTCCTAATCGCTATGATCGGCATTATAGACCTTAGTTAGTTCCTGCTCCAAGATCTTATTAAAAGCTTCCATAGCGCCATTGGCCTGTGGATGATACAGAGTGCTTTTCACATGATGGATCTAGAATTCTTTAGTCAAGGCCTGTATTGTTTCATTAACAAAATGCGTACCTTTATCACTCATTAAGATCTTCAGACAACCAAACCTGGTCAGAATATGCTCAAAAATGAAGTGCGCAATGGTATCTATAGTGAAATCCTTCACAGCTTGTGTTTCGGCCCATCTAGTTACATAATCATTTGCAGTGATGATGTAGCGCGCACCTGTCTTCTTTCCTGGAGGGTTGATGGGCCCAACGAATTCAATGGCCCACTTTTCAAATTCTTGCAGGGCCATTTGTGGTTGCAGGGGCATTTCATCTCTGCGCGATGGCCTTCCTATCCTTTGGCATGTATCGCAGGCTTTGCAATAGTTGTGAGAATCGCTATGCAACGTGGGCCACCATAGCCCAACTCTCAAGATCTTCTGCGTTGTCGCCTTCCTTGCATAGTGACCTCCTGCTACGCCCCCGTGGGCTTCTGCTAAGATGGTGTGCCTCTCATGCTCCAAAACATATCTTCGCAACACCTCGTCAGCTCCTAGCATATACAAATGGCCTGCAATGATGGTAAAATATGTTGGGCGGGTTACCAACTCTTTCTTCTGTTGTACTGAATACTCGGTAGGTGCCATCCCTATAGTCAAGAAGTGAAAGATGTCGGTGAAGTGCGCATATACGATCTTAATAGCGAAAAACTGTGCATTAGAAAATCCTTCTTCTAGGTTGGTTGGATCTTCACCACTTTCGATTCGGGATAAGTGGTCTGGCCCAACATTCAACTTCCCTGACTTGACAATGATCTCAAATTCATATTCTTGGAACAGCAGTAGCCACTAGTAGATTCCCCCCCCCCCCAACAAAGGATTATTCACTAGATACTTCAAAGCTGAGTTATCTGTAAACATCTTGAAATTCCCTCCTAACAGATAATTCTAGTATTTTTGCAAAGCGTATACCATGGACAACCCGTCACGCTCCGTAGTGGAGTAGTTGCGCTCCGCACCAGAAATTTTCCTACTAGAAAATGCAACTAGAAGGTCAATGTCTCCATGCCCAGGCTGCATAAGGACAGCTCTCCAGGCAATCCTTGATGCATATATGTGAACATGGAACACCTTCGCCCAGTCAAGAAAGATGATAATAGGTGCAGAGACCATCTTCTCCTTGAGTAGCTCGAAGCTCTTCTGACACTCCGCATCCCAAAAAAATGAAACATCCTTCTTTCACATTTTTTCCATACGTGCTGTGATCAGCGCGTACCCTTGAATGAAATTTCTATAGTAGCCTGCACGTTCAATGATAGAGCACAACTGTTTCTTAGTTGTAGGTACTTCCATGTTTATGATAACTACTACTTTGGCGGGATCAACCATCAATCCTTGTCAACAAACTATGTGACCGAGAAAGATCCCAAAGGGTACAAAAAATATGCACTTCTTGATATTCAGGGAAATTTGGGGCTTTTGATAGGTGGCCAACATCATGCATAGGTTTGAGACGTGCTTCTTTACCAACCCGAAGACAATCCAGTCATTAAAATATACCTCCAAAAACTTGTAGATGAATTCCTTGAATACTGCGACCACTGTTGGAAATACTGAGAGGAGGGGGGGGGGGTGAATAAATATTGCTTTCAATTAGAGCATTAGTTAATCTTCAATTATTATCAGTGTTTGTACAATGATAGCAGCAAACAAGAGGAACACAAATGTGCACAGTTTTTGAGTTGGAAACCCACTCCGGGGCAAAAACCACCTAATGCTTTTCTAATAATTCTTTAATATTCAACTCCAATTGAAAATAAAGCTCCAACTTCCTAGAATCTAGAAAAGCATTCTTCTCCAGCTCCCACTGGATGGACGCTCCAATGCCTGAGATTCTTCAATAGTCAACTGAATGGATGCCCCAACACCCAATGAGCTACAACTCACCCTAGCACCACCCTACCACCCTATAGAAGAATAAAAGAAGAATGGACTCCTGTACCAGGGAAAATGGTCCACTTTACAATGATAAAGAATGATGTAGAAGAATAATATATACTAGACCATAACCCCAACTTTGATACAACCACCTAATGATGATCCTAGACCTCCCAACACTTCCTCTTCACCCCTTGGCAGATAGACACTAGTACAATTTGTACAATAATGTATTTACAATGACTTAGTACAATGATACCTTTACAATGATTGTATGCAGTGCTGCCCACTTGAAGACTTCATAGGATGAAATTCTTGCTGCTGTTATGCACCTTGGTTGTTGCTCTTATCATGCTACCCTTTTCCGCACCTTGCTTTTCTTTGTTGCCGTAGAAAGTCTGGTCCTTTGCAACCCTTGACAACACATGATCTAGCTTTTTCTTGCCTTCTAGGAGCTCGATATTGAATCTGGTGTATCTCTGTTATTTAAGATCCTCAATATCTGATTTTCAGTCCTATAGTAGTCCTCTGAGTCTTCTTTCCAATGCCATAGGTCTGACCCAATTTGGATTCTTCAAGAGAGAGTTATACCCAATCTCTCACAATGCCCTAATTAAGGACTGTTTCAGCAAAGCACACTTGTATGGCATGCCAAATGTCATTGTTTATTCATTTGTCTTTGAAATTGATAGATAAAAAATTATAGACTGTTCACTATCCACAAATTTTTATAGAATTCCAATTCGATACTCAGAGAGAGAGTTATGACGAATTTACCAAGGTTACTTCTTTGAGATGAATTTCAGGAGCCTGCAAAAACCCTCACTTCCACAGATCATATCTCCAAAAATATTGCGCACCTTGATCTAAAATTGTTGCTGCAGCTTCCTCAAGATTTCAGATTTGCCTCATAAAAATTTCAGCTTCTGAACCTTCATAGAAACAAATTTAGAGCGAAAATTCCACGATGACCTATTTCAGATGGCCGAATCCCTTGCATAAGGAGGAAATGAAGATCACAATTTATATGAATGCTTAAGTTGAGAGGGGCTTCAACAAGTGAATGTGGGAGGGATTTTAGGAGCTTAAAAATTATTAATTATGACTTTTCAATGACCCATGCCCGAACCCCATGGGGTTTTAGCCCACTAACTGTGGGTACAAACTTCAAACATGAATATCTCTCAAACCGTGAAGAATTACATGGTGTACCATATATCAACGGAAACATCTCGACAAGTAGAAACCATCAAAAGAATTATTGACCTAGAATATATTAATTTGGTAGGTCAAAATTCCCATGCAATATTGGGTTAGCCCCTTGGTGCTGCTTGGGTTGACATCAATGACAACCGCCGATCAACAATCTCCCCCTTTGGCATTGATGGCAACACAAGTACTCCCCCTGCGATCATGACACCTCTTCCTACAACATTCTCTCCCCCTTTGACATCAATGGCAAAGGGTAACTCCCCCTGAAACACAACCATCCTGCGGACCTGTACACACTTCCTCTCCCCCTGACACATAACCATCCTGCAGACCTGTAATTTAATGATAACTTGGGAGAATCCCAAGCTTTTGACGAAAATATTCCAATGCTGGCGAATATTTAACATGTGATTCTTTTGGTGCTGCTTGGAATCTTGCTACTTGTCCAATTTCTTGCATAACATCTGGTTGGGAGGCTGCTACATATAGAAGACTACTAGTCATAGATCTGTACAACCTTTGATCCACATCCTGAGATGAGTCGTCTATGCTCAATTTGCAACCTGTTACCATTGGAGTAAGGATGGGTTTACAATCTTCTATTTTAAATTTCCTGAGCATTTCCTTGTGTTGGGCCGTGAATAAGACCACTTTTTAACACTTATTTCATCCATTTTTACTCTTCTTTATCATGTCATTTATTATAATTTATCATATAAATCCATTTTATAATGATTTATGCTCTTATGGATGAATATTATTTATTCTCCTTTATTTTTAATAAATTGATGATTATTATGCATGATTTTATCAATGATGGTTTATTGATATATTTTGTAATATCACTCACCATTTTAGCCTCCAATATATTTGCCAGATTGAAGATTTGATCTCCAAATCATCATCAAATATTCCAACTCAGAAATTCGCTGGAATAAGAAGTGACAGTTTTGCGGTTAAGATTCTGGGCAAATGAAGAAGAATATGGAGAATCCAAAACATGGGTTTTGTCCAAAATGGGCCCAATTAACTTAATTTAAGAATGGTTTGCCAAAATTTGGCTTGTATTGAGAGAAACGAAGGGTTATTTGAGCACGATTTTCTCAGATTTGTTGTTGCGGCCGTCCTCCAAATCTCAGCTGCAAAGCCAAATTCGCCTTTCTCTTGTTGAAAGATTGTTGAAAATGTATTTTATGGATGATCAAGTTGTTGGGAAAAATCCAATATTGTTATGGGAGATCATATTTTCTATTTAATTTCTCTTCCTTCTGATTATAAAAGGAGAGCATGTATTGTGTATTGGAGAACAATGGATGATTATTGAATTCCCTTTGTAACACTGTAATTCCTTGACTATTGTGATCAAAGAGAAACTGATGTAAAATCTATTCATGTTTGATTAATACAAAGAGGCGTTCTCGTTCCATTTCTCAAGCTCTACAGTAGCCCAGCGGCGCTTTCACCGGCGGTTGAAGGCCCAGCCCTGGTGGAGCGATCCGCTGTTTGTATTTCTATTCTTTTATTTCTGTTGTGTGATAATTGCATTTAGATTCATTATGATTACAGATTTATTTGATTGTTGTTGGATTGAATTCGGATTTGATGCATACGTTAATGAATTGCATTGCTATTCTATCTTAGCAAGGATCGTATTTAGTATCTCATTCATCTTGCTATCTTTTATAAAGCATTGTTGTTCCATTGATTTATGATTCATTCCAATGAACTGTTTCATAGTCTTAGCTATCAACAAGATTGAAGTATTGAGATTAGTTGCCTAATTGCGTTAGAATTAGAATTGCTGTTCATATTGCTGTTCCTTTCCAGATTTTGTTCCTTTCAGTTATTTTCATCAGCACGAAGATTGAGTTTGCTTTCATTGCGATTGCTTTAAGATCGCCAACTATAGAGGACACTAGTTATTGCTTCCAAGTTCCCAGATTGGTTATCTTGCATCGATTTCTAAGGGAAGGAGTTATTGCTACTGTATCCCTGATCGATGTTTTACAGATTGGTTTAATTAATATTTCAGAGCATTTGAGTTTATGCTGTTGTAGTTAGATTTCTTTTTCATGCATCCGTTTACTTTTTCATTTGAAACACTGTATTACATATTACAAGGCATTACTCTTGGATAAATTGCCGCCTCAGACTGAGTACACTCTTGAAATAAAAAGTCGCTCTCGGATTGATAATTAATGTGAGATAAATAGGCGTTAAAAAGACACCTTTTATGCCTCAACATTTTGGCGTCGTTGCGGGGGAGAGTGTATGCTATTTGGAAAGAGTGATGCATATTTAATTTTTTCTGCTTGGGAAGAATTGGGTATTAAAGACGGAAGGTAAGAACCTGCGCACCGAGCAAGAAACACACTTGTTCACTGGCCCGCTTCGCAGTAGAATTGAGTGAAAGCTTAAGGTAGAAATGAATGCTTGGCTTTTTTTGAATTTTAGAGGTAGAATTTTTGAAAAAAATCTTGTAACTCCACTCGAGTGGTGATGTAAGCACCACCCATTTCGCTAACCAATTGATAGGAACATTTGAAGGAGGATCCTTAAAGAAACACCTAAAGAACATCTTCTATTATGCTAAGAAATGGCTCACATTGCAATTTTATGAATTCCCTATCAAAGATCTAGAGGAGTGACACAAATGCACATAATTCCCCCATTGTCTCTACCAAATTTTCATGGTTTGACAAATGAAGATCTAGATACATTCTTATTTGAGTTTGAAATACTTTGTAGAGGATATGATTATTGTACTAACGACCAAAGATTGAAAGTGTTTCCTCTTACTCTAAAAGGAGCAGCTCTCCAATGGTTCATGAGCCTAGGTGGGAACTGCATCAAAACATGGGAGGACATGAAGAACATATTCTTGAAGAAGTACCAAGACTATTGCAAATCCAATGAAGATATTTTCGGTATGACACAAAGGGAAGATGAAAGCTTGGAGGACTATGTAGAGCGATTTCGATACAACCTTCAAAAATCAAAGCATAAGCATTTGGAAAAAGAGATATTGAAAACACTCCTTAAAGGAATCAAAGATGATTTTTTAGAACTCTTAAATCTGATAGGAAAAGGTGATGTTTTTCAGTTATCATATGATGATGTTTGTGAATTATGCATAAGGTATTCAAGAGGAATTTCTAAGGCTGGTAAGAATTCTAGAGAAGTTTCTTCTTTCTTTTCTAAATTTACTACAAGAACAAGAGACATAAGAGCTGAAATCAATGTTTTATTTGGAAATTTTAAAGTTGATTTTATTAGCTCTCTAAATTCACAATTGAATGTTTTGCAGGTTTAGAGAAATCAAGAATTTGATGAAGTGTTTTTCCCTCATTACCAAAAGGAGCATCCCATAGATACTCACTCTTACTTATCTAATTTGGAAGTAGCATATCAAAGAGATGGGGAAGCTGCAACAAGGTCAAAACCATGGAAATCATGGCCTACAGGTATGGTTCAAAACACTTCCTCTCCATTCTCTTACTTGCATAATTCGTTATGTAATAATCACATGTTAGGGCAGCCATGCCAATCTCAACATAACCACTACCAATCTTGTCTACAAGCTTGACATGGTTCACCTTATGATTGCATGACTGCTCTTCCTCATCTTGTAGCACAAACACATATTCCAGCTCTTCCACAACAGCTTGTTTGCCTATCAAAATCATCCAATCAACCCAATCAACTACATCATCAAAAGGCTCCATTCCCTATACAATTTCCTGCTCGACTCTTTCCACACCCTCACCATAATAAACCAGTACAACATGTTTACAGTGTTAAACTGCAAAATTCACCCATCCATCCCACCCATTCTATCTCACATGTACCATTGGAAAAAACTTATACTGAGACTCAGAATGTATCAAATCCAAAAATTGTAGAAGTTATAAAAGAAAATGAGGTTTCTTCTAGTTTGCACCAACAAACCATTTTAAAAGCTCAAGAACTTCATGATATGATGGCTATGGGAAATCAAGGAAGTAAAGAATATATTGAAGATTGGTTTCACTTCATCATTTGTTTGCAACATCACTCCATACTTCAACAATTTTTGGCACCATCTTTTCAAGGGAAGTTGGCTTCTCATACCCTAATTTTTATTATTAACATACATTTTTCAAATTTGGGTATGTACATAATTGAAGCCTTATTTCAGAAATGGCTCCACTGGAAATAATCTTATACGTAATCATATTCATTTTCCAATTCAGATTAGGATAGTGGAGAAATAAATAAGAGAGGAAATAAAACAAACACATTCTTTTAATTTATTTTTGTAAAAATAGTTGTTTCTTTGTTGCAACACGCTGTGAAATCAACATTGATGATAAATATTCTAATTTATTTGTGAATTATATTGCAAATAACCATTCTACAAACATTTATATTCATTTTTATCATCAATATGAAAAAATTGCTTGAATATCATTTTTTTGGCTTGCGGGCTTGATGAAATTCCTAAAAACAAAGTTGGGACAGTCATGTTTTGGGGGACCAAAAATGAATATTTTTAAAACCTGTTTATATCCTAAGTATCCCTTGATGTCTAATTTCTAACCCAATTTGAATCACTCTATTTTTATTTGAAACGAAAAAGTTAGAACCAAAACATTGACATGGTGTCTAGTACGCAGCTCAACAACAGAGTTGGGACAGTCCGTTTTTGGAGGCCTAAATGACTATATTTTTAAAAATTGTTTCTATTGTAGATTCCTCTATGAATATAGTTTACAACACAATTTGAATCACTCAAGTTCGATATCGTATGAGGAATTTATGACCAAAATACTGACTGCCTATTATAAATCAGCACTCTTGAAACTCTGTTTTCTCAGCTGTTCCTTAACGTATTTGACCCATCAATTCTTCTTGTATTCAAAAATTGTTTCTATTGGAGATCAATAAATTAATCTAATTTAATCTCCAATTTGAATCGCTTCAATCCGCCATCAAACGAATAATTTATGCTTGAAATATCAACTGTTGGTATAAGCTAGAAAATCGAAAATAACTCTATTATGCAGGTTGTTCTCAGAAGATTTAACATACCATTACATGGAATTTTTAAAACCTATTTCTATTGGAGATAAAAATTTGAATTAGCTCTCATTTGGCTTTGGAATCACTCGAATCAGACGAAAAACAAAGAAGGTATGATTGAAACACTGCTGGTTAGCATGATTGGCCACTGCTCTCCCGTAGGTAATAAATTAATTTTACTTTGTCCGTAGATTTGTTCTATAGAGTAACTAATTGTTAGTTTTTTGCATAATTATTGGATTAAGGGAGACTTACACCTCTCTTTCTTCATTATTTCATGTTTTATTGCAGGTAGAGACTCGTTTTTTTGCAGGTCTTATAAGAACAAAGAAGGCCAATTTATGGACGAGTGATTCTTGAAAGAAATTTTAGTAAAACAAGGGCATTTCATCCAGTTCATTACCTAACAGATTTATAACAAGAAGAAATGAAGAATTGGTTCCCATTTCAAGATTCATGTTACTGCTGCCAAAACATTTTTTAAAGAGATCATTTTTTTTCCCATTAATAGATTGATATTCCTTTAGGAAATAACATCATAGCTGTTGTAACCTAATAAAGTGTCGTTTCTTTTCTGATTTCTTTTATGTTTTTGTGTTTTAGGTGTTGATCCCTTCAAATTGCAATTTGTGTTTCAATGGTAGTTGAACAATAAGTACCCCACCATGCAAGTTTCAATCGCAGAAAGAAATTCTTCGGTAGCACCAATTCTGTAAAAAAATAAAATAAAAAAAAAATCTTGAAACTTGTACATAAAGTTTGTTTTCTTTTACTTTGCTTGTTTTTTTTGTATAGAATTTTATTTCTTGAACCATTCTTACTTTCCTTGTGAATTTTTGTTGTTCATTCTTTTGAAAGGAACAACAGTATTGTGAGCATTTTTGTTGTTCCTTTTTAAAGAAACATCCTTTCGAGATGAACAACAGTATTTTCGCAAATTGTTTTTACTGTTCCTTTCCAAAGGAACAACACTTTTTGAGTGCATTTTTCTTGTCTGTGAACAACTTTTTGAGGATTTTTTTTTGAATTTTTCATAAATTTTTGAAAGAAAAACATACAATTTATGGAAGGATACACAATCATACAAATTAAAGCTTACTGTAATCAGCAAATCAAAAGAAATCGTCATTTTTAAGAAAGTTGTTTAGTAATGATAAGAAAAAGGAAAAAGAGACATAATCAATAATATGATCTTGTTGTCTTACTACCACTAAATTCATATGATCGATTATATTTATCATGTTGGTTCTTCCCATATTTTATAACTTTCTTTGATTTTTACTTATGGAGTAGGAACAAGGGCATATTCTTTTCTATTGAGCTGTTCAGACTTCTTCCACCATCCCTACTCTTAAGGAGTTCTGAGCCATCCTTTATGAATAAATAGGAAAGTGCTATATGAAAAGAAAAATATTTACATATTTCATTAATAGTTTTATAATTTGGCAGATGGAGGATAGGGGGTCTTATCAACAGCCGGCCTACCATGTTCATAAGGAAGCAAGTGAAGTGGCATTCCCATCATGGCCACCAAACCAGGGATATAGTCTAATGGACAATTGAAAAAATTAAGAAGTCCTTGGAACATGAGGTCTCATCACGAGCTGGCCTGCCCACTTTTCACTTCTTCCCAGAGAATGGCATTGTGATTTATCTGGTCACCAAGCTAGCACAATGGCCTCCGTTATGAAAATTAACAATCACTTCCTCAGCATAAATAAAGGACAATGGTTCAAAGGGTGAGATAGCAACTCTGTCAAGGTTATGGAGACCTGTGGGCAACAGAGCTCTGTTGATGGTATTGGAATCACATTTATACACATCAATAATAATATTAAACCCTTTTTCCTATATCTCTATTTAAATATCAGATGAAAGTATGAATCCTTAACCTTTAATTTTGAACCTATTATACATGAAAATCATCATAAATCAATCACATTAGTTTAAGTGGGTAATAAACGCATTTGTACTTATATTTATCTTAAGCTGTCCCTTCTCCTTATCCTTGAATCATTACAAAACGCTTCTATATCTGTTTATGATTTATCACATGCATAAATTTCAGTAAATGCTATAATTTCATTGATTGTATCATAAGTATGTATGCCTTTCCATGCTGTACAATTGCTGTGCAATACAATGCTTTTATATTTTGTTGATTTTCCACAATATTGATATTGCATTTTTACATAATTTTTTTCTGCTTGAACTTTTTTGCATGCATCTTATCTGTTGCCATTCCAAACTGAAACTGTGGACTCAAGAAATTTGCATACAGAATTTTGATTTGTTTACAGGAGAACAATGAGTATGGGGGAAAATTCTATTCGCAACACGACCACACTATTGCAATTAATAGCGAAGGCTCGTGAACGCGTACAATTCTTCAGACATGATGTGCTTGCATGGCTTCCACCTTTTGCATCACTTTCAGTATCCGCTCAGTCTACATCAGCTTCAACAAAGGCCAGTCCCTACATGTCATTTCACATTTTTCGGAGGTAACACTTGAGGTAAAATATCATAATTTTCTGATTTATTATGAATTTAGGAGAATTTCATGAAAATCCATTGAGCATTATTTATCATCATTCATTCCACATATTTACCACTTCCCATTTTTTTTAGAAACATCTCATCTTTTAGTTTGGGGGAGTGTTGATTTCTTTCATTTCTTTCTTGTGACCATGTCAGTAATATTCTTTATCATCCATGGATATTCTTATTCATTCTCAACACCTCCCTTATTCCATGTTGTTTTACACCAAGCATCGATTTCAACAGATTGTAGCAACCACATATCTTTGTTTTCTAGCATTGCATGAGGACATGCTAATTCTTCAGTTTGGGGGGGGAATTGCTACACATGATATATGTTTTCTACTCTCTTTCTCGTTTAAGGCATACAATTTCATTTTCGTACAGTGCAGAAATTGTTTTGCATATATCTGTAAAACTATGAACTGAATTCTTGTGCTTTCTGGATAACAAAGAGGTATAATTAAATACACAAATCCAGATAATTTCATGCTAAATTAGTTCATAAAACTTAAAAATTATGCACTATCACCTACAACCATTTTTTTTATATCTCATGATCTGTGCATCAAAATAATCTGATTTTTGAGAAAATGGTTAATGAAGTTTGTTGTTTTACTTATGTCACATTTTTCTGCAACTTCATATACATATAGTTGAATGTCAACTATAAAAATTGTTATGCCTTCATCAAGATTGCTTATTTGAGGAAAATTTCATTTGTTCCATCCATTTCATGAGTTGGGATGAACAATTTTCTTTGCTTGGTTAACACATGGGTTTTGTCTTTGGGTTGCATGAGGACATACAATGTATTCAGTTTGGGGGTATGTTGGGCCGTGAATACTACCACTTTTTAACACTTATTTCATCCATTTTTACTCTTCTTTATCATGTCATTTATTATAATTTATCATATAAATCCATTTTATAATGATTTATGCTCTTATGGATGAATATTATTTATTCTCCTTTATTTTTAATAAATAGGTGATTATTATGCATGATTTTATCAATGATGGTTTATTAATATATTTTATAATATCACTCACTATTTTAGCCTCCAAGATATTTGCTAGATTGAAGATTTGATCTTCAAATCATCATCAAATATTCCAACTCAGAAATTCGTTGGAATAAGAAGTGAGAGTTTTGCGGTTAAGATTCTGGGCCAATGAAGAAGAATCTGGAAAATCCGGAACATGGGTTTTGTCCAGAATGGGCCCAATTAACTTATAGAAGAACGGTTTGCCAAAATTTGGCCTGTATTGAGAGAAACGCAGGGTTCTTTGAGCATGATTTTCTCAGATTTGTTGTTGCGACCGTCCTCCAAATCTCAGCTGCAAAGCCAAATTCACTTTGCTCTTGTTGAAATATTGTTGAAAATGTATTTTCTGGATGATAAAGTTGTTGGGAACAATCCAATATTGTTATGGGAGATCATATTTGCTATTTAATTTCTCTTCCTTCTGATTATAAAAGGAGAGCATGTATTGTGTATTGGAGAACAATGGATGATTATTGAATTCCCTTTGTAACACTGTAATTCCTTGACTCTTGTGATCAAAGAGCAAATGATGTAAACGCTATTCATGTTTGATTAATACAAAGAGGCATTCTCGTTCCATTTCTCAAGCTCTACAGTAGCCCAGCGACGCTTTCACCGGTGGTTGAGGGCCCGACCTTGGTGGAGCGATCCGCTGTTTGTATTTCTATTCTTTTATTTCTGTTGTGTGATAATTGCATTTAGATTCATTATGATTACAGAGTTATTTGATTGTTTTTGGATTGAATTCGGATTTGATGTATATGTTAATGAATCGCACTGCTATTCTATCTTAGTAAGGATCGTATTTAGTATCTCATTCATCTTGCTATCTTTTATAAAGTATTGCTATTCCATTGATTTATGATTCATTCCAATGAACTATTTCATAGTCTTGGCTGTCAACAAGATTGGAGTATTGAGATTAGTTTCCTAATTGCGTTAGAATTAGAATTTCTGTTCATATTGCTGTTCCTTTCCAGATTTTGTTCCTTTCAGTTATTTTCATCAGCACGAAGATTGAATTTGCTTTCATTTCGATTGCTTTAAGATCACCAACTGTAGAGGACACTGGTTATTGCTTCCAAGTTCCCAGATTGGTTATCTTGCATCGATTTTTAAGGGAAGGAGTTATTGCTACTGTATCCCTGATCGATGTTTTGCAGATTGGTTTCATTAAGATTTCAAAGCATTTGAGTTTATGCTGTTGTAGTTAGATTTCTTTTTCAAGCATCCATTTACTTTTGCATTTGAAACACTGTACTACATATTACAAGGCATTACTCTTGGATAAATTGCCGCCTCAGACTAAGTACACTCTTGAAATAAAAAGTCGCTCCCAGATTGATAATTAATGTGAGATAAATAGGCGTTAAAAAGACACCTTTTATGCCTCAACACCTTGATGTACTTGGCTTGACATATAAATATTCCTTTCTCTTGCTGAGATATTTGAAGCCGTAAGAAGTATGTCAACTCACCAAGTAAAGACATCTCGAAATCACTTTGCACCTTTGTAGCAAAATTCTTACTTTGTCGATCATCATTGCTACCAATTATTGTATCATCCTCTTTAGCTATTAGACATGCTTAAGTTGCTTCATCCAGAACATATATGTCATTTGGAGCTCGACTTGCTATAGCCACAATTTCACCATACACGCCTTTCCTAATTTCACATTTCGTGGAGTTGAATAATATTTTGTGTCCTTGATCACACATTTGTCCAACACTGAGCAGATTGTGATTCATGTTTTCAACCAATAGAACATTCTTGGCTAGAACATCTTTGCTTCCGAGAGTGACAGTACCCGATCCTATAACATTTGAAGATCCATCATTTCCAAAGGACACAGTTCTGTCCTTCTTCTCTTTCAGAGATACAAATTTATTTCTATCTCTAGTCATATGCGTTGAGCAACCGCTATCAACATACCACACATCTTTGTTATTTTGAGCCTTGAAAGTGAGAGCACAATTATCATTCTTCTTCTTCTTCCATGTTCGTTCATTCTGTGGCTTCAAAGATTCTTCTAGAGGATTTTTAAGTCTACAGTCTTTGGCTATGTGTCCAAAGTTTCGACATTTGTAACATTCAATATTATTTCTTAAATGTTCAAATCTATTGATGTTTTGCTGAGTCCTGGGAGGTTCATATTTGACAGATCTTCTAGAATTGTATTCGTTCCTAGGGTACGTGTGACATTCTACAACTTTATGAACAAATTTTCCACATGAATAACAGTAGCCATAAAAAATATGTTGGTACCTGGATGGAAATTTTCGTTGAGGAATTGTCTTCCAAGTCTGTTATTGCGAATCTTGTCCAATGAAGTCTACATGCATGTCAGATCTCATAGGTTCATTGTATTTTGTTGTAGAAGGTCCTGCTTCTTCTTCTTTGTAACCGAAGCCAGTTTTGTCATTGTAAGATCGTTGATTGTTGATGAGTTCTTTCAATGCCCTTGAGCTGTTGGCATAGTTTTGGATAGTTTTTCCTTTCTTCACTTCCTCACGCAGCGAGACTACTTCGGCTTCTAATTCTTCCCTTTATAGGTTTCTTTCTTCCAACTTCTTTTGAAGTGACTCTTCAATGCATTTGAGTTCTTCAACTTCAATTTTGAAACCTTGAACTTGTTCTTCAAGAGTTTTGGAACAAATCTTCTCTGCTTTGAGATCTTTTATAAGCTTGATTGCTTCCTCATAAAATTATTTTATGGTCCATCCCTCTTCTTCATTGTTTGATACCTCTTTTTTATTTTTCTTGGGTTTATTGTGCTTGGCCATAAACAATACTCTCTCATTGGCTTCTTCTTCACTGTCATTGTCTTCATCAGATGATGAGCTATCTTCTTTAGAGAGAAAGTTCCTTTTGGATCCTTGCTTATTGAATTTCTTAAAGCCTTTCTTTCCTTTTGAGTTGCCATTACTTTTGTTTTGAAATTTTGATGCAAAATGCCCAACCTCATTACAGCTGAAACATATCAATGGAAGTTTACCTTTGAATTGTCCCTTACCAATTTTTAGTTTTCTCGCGAAGTAAGCATATTCTTCATCTGAAAGACCTTCTTCATCATCTCCATTTTCTTCACACTTGCAGGTGCATGTCTTTTCAATTAAGGTTGTTTATCCTTATTGGTTTTCTTAGATGCAACGAACATAGTTTCTAGATGTGAAGTACCCTCTTTTTCATCAAGTCTCATTTCATATGCTATGAGAACTCCATGTAATTCTTCCTTGCTGAGTTTGTCCAGATTTGCGCTGTATTCTAAGACCGATACCTTTGGGTTGAATCTCCCTGGTAATGTTCTAAGAATATTCTGTATAATAGTCTTCTTGTCAACTGGCTCTCCCAATCCTTCTAGAGTATTGGTTATTTCATCAACGTTTTGGAAGTATGCAACAATGTTGCAATCTTCTTTCATTCTGAGTTGCTCAAATTTTTCTCTATAGATTTGAAGCTTTGCTTCTTTGACATTTGAGTCACCTGCATATATATTCTCAAGCTCGTCCCATACATTTTTGGTAGTTTTACAACCAACACCTTATGATAAGCAGATTCAATAAGTCCACTGATAATAATATTCTTTGCTTTTGCAACATTTACCAAATTCTTCTTACCTTGTTCATTCGCAGTTGATGTAAATCCATTTTTAACAGTGTCCCATACTTCGTAACCTTGCGCCAAGCGATAGACCTCCATTCTTCCTTTCCAAAGTGCATAATTATTACTAGATTTTTGGCGTCTGTGATCCATCAATAAATTAGGAAGAAATCTTTCGGTAAAAATCACATTATCATGAACAAAGTCGACGCGTTTCGAACCAACCAGTGTGGTTCATCATCAGGACTAGGTGAGAGATCAGATCAGTCGTTAAGTTTAAATAGATGTAGGAGAGGCAAGAAAACCGTTAAAATCAACTAGTTTGACTATAAAACGGTTAGTTCAATAATTAAAAAATCAAAAACGGCTAGTTTGAATATTTAAATTAAAAGTCAAATTAATTTTTTTTTTTTTTTTTTTTTTATAAATAAAAATAAATTTCAATTTTATAGTTTAATTATTTAATTTAATTTAATTTATTATTATTATTATTATTATTATTATTTTTAATTTATATTTATTTATTTATTTATTATTTTTTAATTGATTATTATACATTATTTTATTGTAAATCTTTAAAAATAAAATGAATAAATAATTAAATAATAATAATAATAAATATAAAACTAGAAATAAAATAGTTCCCTTAATTTACAAATTTAATTACAAATTGAAACGGCTAGTTTGAATATTCAAAATAATAGCAAATTTTATTTTTATTAATATCGTTAATCGAATTTTCAAAACAAATATTATTTAATTAAAATTATATATTATTGTATTAAAATTCTATCTTAAATTTTTTTTAAATATAAATAAAAGAATAATATTATTATATTGAAATTCTATCTTAAAAAATAAAAAATAAAAGAATAAAGTTAATTGATTATTCAAAATTTAAATATTATATTATTATAATTATATAATCAATATATATAAATATATATATATATATATAGATAAAGAAAAATATTAAAAAATATAATTAAAAAAAAAAAAAAAAAAAAAAAAAAAAGAGGATTAAGAATATAAGGCAGGGATCCAACACCTGCTTATATTCCAACCGTCATCTCTATTGAGATTTACGGGCCTTTTTTCAATTTCAAGGGCCTCTCTTAACTTACGATGATGAAAATGATCAATTCTGGCTAAGACCTTAGCCTCTTCGATACATATATGATGGTTAGTTTTTTCCACATGTTCAGCTAGGGCAGAGGTGCGGGACCTGCCATGTCTAAGGTCAGCTGCATGTTCACAAATCCTTTGGTTAATGGACCTACCCGTTTCACCTTATGTAAGGTGAAACGGGTAGGTCCATTAACCAAAGGATGTTATGCGGCCCCGACTAGCGAGTCACCACCTGCGCCCCAAGGCAGGCATGTGAACCAACAACCTATATGTATCGAAGGCTAACGCGAGGGTGTTTCATCATCGAAAAGATAGAGGCCCTTGAAATTGAAAAAAGGCCCGTAAATCTCAATAGAGATGACGGTTGGAATATAAGCAGGTGTTGGATCCCTGCCTTATATTCTTAATCCTCTTTTTTTTTTTTTTTTTTTTTTTTAATATTTTTCTTTATCTATATATATATATATATATATATATATTTATATATATTGATTATATAATTATAATAATATAATATTTAAATTTTGAATAATCAATTAACTTTATTCTTTTATTTTTTTATTTTTTAAGATAGAATTTCAATATAACAATATTATTCTTTTATTTATATTTAAAAAAATTTTAAGATAGAATTTTAATACAATAATATATAATTTTAATTAAATAATATTTGTTTTGAAAATTCGATTAACGATATTAATAAAAATAAAATTTGCTATTATTTTGAATATTCAAACTGGCCGTTTCAATTTGTAATTAAATTTGTAAATTAAGGGAACTATTTTATTTCTAGTTTTATATTTATTATTATTATTATTTAATTATTTAATTATTTATTCATTTTATTTTTAAAGATTTACAATAAAATAATGTATAATAATCAATTAAAAAATAATAAATAAATAAATAAATATAAATTAAAAATAATAATAATAATAATAATAATAATAAATTAAATTAAATTAAATAATTAAACTATAAAATTGAAATTTATTTTTATTTATAAAAAAAAAAAAAAAAAAAAATTAATTTGACTTTTTTTAATTTAAATATTCAAACTAAGCGTATTTTTTCATAAATTATTGAACTAACCGTTTTATAGTCAAACTAGTTGATTTTATGACTTTCCTCTCCTACATCTATTTAAACTTAGCGGCCCAGTGCAATCTCTTCACCTAATCTGCGATGATAGACATTAGGTTAACTTAACGGCTCATTGTTCATGATAATGTGATTTACGAAGATTTCTTCTAATGCATAATTATTTTCACTGAATAGAGGTACACCATTTTTGGTATGCTCCATGACCTCCTTCTAGCTGTTAAATTGCTATTGAAGGAACCAAGCTCTGATTCCAATTGTTGGAAATACTGAGAGGGGGGGTGAATCAATATTTATTTCAATTAGAGCATTAGTTAATCTTCAATTATTATCAGTGTTTGTACAATGATAGCAGCAAACAAGAGGAACACAAATGCACACAGTTTTTAAGGTGGAAACCCACTCCGGGACAAAAACCACATAATGCTTTTCTAATAATTCTTTAATATTCAACTCCAATTGAAAATAAAGCTCCAACTTCCTAGAATCTAGAAAAGCATTCTTCTCTAGCTCCCACTGGATGGACGCTCCAACGCCCGAGATTCTTCAATAGTCAATTGAATGGATGCCCCAACACCCAATGAGCTACAACTCACCCTGGCACCACCCTACCACCCTATAGAAGAATAAAAGAAGAATGGACTCCCGTACCAGGGAAAATGGTCCACTTTACAATGATATAGAATGATGTAGAAGAAGAAGATATGCTAGACCATAACCCCAACTTTGACACAACCACCTAATGATGATCCTAGACCTCCCAACACTGCCTCTTCAACCCTTGGCAGATAGACACTAGTACAATTTGTACAATAATGTATTTACAATGACTTAGTACAATGATACCTTTACAATGATTATATGCAGTGTTGCCCACTTGAAGACTTCATAGGATGAAATTATTGCTGTTGTTATGCACATTGGTTGCTGCTCTTTTCATGCTACCCTCTGCTGCACCTTGCTTTGCTTTGTTGCTATAGAAAGTCTGGTCCTTTGCAACCCTTGACAACACATGATCTAGCTTTTTCTTTCCTTCTAGGAGCTTGATATTGAATCTGGTGTATCTTGATTAGTTAAGATAATCAATATCTGATTTTCAGTCGTGTAGTAGTCCTTTGAGTCTTCTTTCCAATGCCACAGGTCTGACCCAATTTGGATTCTTCAAGAGAGAGTTATACCCAATCTCTCACAATGCCCTAATTAAGGACTGTTTTAGCAGAGCGCACTTGTACGGCATGCCACGTGTCATATTTTCTTCATTTGTCTCTAAAATTGATAGAACAAAAATTAAAGAATGTTAAATATCCACCATTTTTTACAGAATTCCAATCCAATACTCAGAGACAGAGTTATGACGAATTTACCAAGGTCACTTCTTTGAGATGAATTTTAGGAGCCTGCAAAAACCCTCACTTCCACAGATCATATCTCCAAAAATTTTGCGCACCTTGATCTAAAATTTTTACTGTTGCTTCCTCCAGATTTCATCTTCGCCTCATAAAAATTTTAGCTTCTGAACCTTCGTAGAAAAAACATTAGAGCGAGAATTCCACGATGACCTGTTTCAGATGGCCGAATCCCTTGCATAAGGAGGAAATGAAGATAAAAATTTATATGAATGCTTAAGTTGAGAGGGGCTTCAATAAGTGAACGTAGGAGGGATTTTAGGAGCTTAAAAAATATTAATTATGAATTTTCAATGACCCATGCCCCAACCCCATGGGGTTTTTAGCCCACTAACTGGGGGTACAAACTTCAAACATGAATATCTCTCAAACCGTGAAGAATTACATGGCGTGCCATATATCAATGGAAACATCTCGACAAGTAGAAACCATAAAAAGAATTATTGACCCAGAATATATTAATTTGGTAGGTAAAAATTTCCATGCAATATTGGGTTAGTCCCTTGGTGCTGCTTGGGTTGACATCAATGACAATCGCTGATCAACAACCACCACCCGCGAAAAGATGGCTGGGGCATTCTTGATATTTTTGTTTCTCTGAAAATCAATCAAATCCCATGTATCATTATTTTCAATAGCTTCAATTTATTCATCCATGGTTTGTACCCAAATTTCATCTCTGATTGCTTCTTCAAACGAATAAGGTTGGAATGAAAATAATGCAAAATTTCAACTACATCAAAATCATCATAAATATTTTTCAAACTTCTCATCCTTCTCTTACCATTGCTTGATTCATCACTTGATTGGATTCTAGGAGAATTATGGTATATTGATCTACTTGAAGATCCATGCTACTTTGAAAATTTTGGAGTCCTTGCTAGTGTCTACTCTTGTGAGTCTTGTTTCTCCTTCCCTGCCACATTATCTTTTTCTATCAATGGTGCTTGTGCATCAACTGTTTTTTCTATAGTCCCATTCCATGACTCTTGTTCTTTGAACAAAACATCTCTGCTAATTATGGTCTTCTTGGTGATAGGGTTATACAGTTTGTAAGCTTTTGACTACTCACTATAACCAGTAAATATGCATTTTTTACTTTTATCATCCAATTTACGTCCTATCTTCTTAGGTACATTTGCATAATATACACATAAAAATACTCTAAGATGAGATACACTACAAGACATACCTGACCATGCTTCTTCTGGTACTCTGTTCATCACATTCTTTGTAGGAGATATGTTTATCACATAAACAACACATGCAACTACTTCTACCCAATACTCATTAGACACGTTTCTTCCTTTCAAAATGCTCCTTTCCATGTTCATAATTTTCCCGTTATTTCTTTCGACTACACCATTCTGCTGCGGTGTGTACCTAGTTGTAAATTTTCTTCTAATTCCATGTTGTTTGCAATATTCATGGAATGCCTTCGAATCATATTCTCCACCATGATATGACCTCAATACCTTGATGTGACGATCACTTTAGTTCTCTGTTAAGGCTTTGAATTTTTTGAACTTTGAAAAAGTTTCAAAAATCTTCTTCAAGAAGCAAACCCAAGTCTTTATGCTATAATCATCAATAAAAGTGAGGAAGTAGTAACTTCCACTAATCGACTATGTCCTCATAGGTCCACATAAGTTTGTATGCACCAGCTCAAGAGGTTTCTTTGATCTGTATGCAACTCCCTTCGGAAAATTTCACGATGTTTCTTTCCTAAGATGCAAAAATCACAAGAACTGGCAGGTTCTTTGATGGGAGGTATTCCTCTGACCATCTGTTTATGCTACAACAATCTTAAACCAGAAAAGTACAAGTGTCTAAACTGAAAGTGCCATAACCAGTAATCATTAGAATAGGTAACTGTAAAAGAACTGACCTGATCACCATAATTCATAATTAGAGGAAATAGGTTGTTCCTCGTCATTTGCACCTTTTCTATCAACTACTTTCTTGGGGGCTTGTCATAAATAACACACTCTTGTCCCTGAAAGATAACTATATATCTATTTTGCTTTAATTGATCAACACTTATCAAATTGTCTTTGAGATCAGGAATAGAAGATACCTATGAGATTGTCTTTGGTTCCCCCTGTTTGGTCAGAATGTTTACCACTCCTTTTCTATCTACATCCACAGTTTTGTTAGTCCCCAACTTTACCTCTATCTTCACAGATTGATCCAAATTTGCAACTAAATTCTTGTTTCCTATCATGTGGTTACTGAAAACATTGTCTAATAGCCAGACATTATCAGATGGTTCATGCATATTATGACAAGATATGAACTTGGAGTTAGTATTCTCTGTACTAACATTAGCTCTCTAGTTTCCTTGATCAACTATCATCTTCTTGCAATCACAGACATAGTGACCAAATTTATTGCAATAATAAAATCTCACATTTATTTTTAAATTCTTTGATTATAGTTGAAGATTCTACTGTTTCTTCCAATTTCATTTTCATGCTCTTTTCAGCCATCTCTTTGACCACCATATCTTATGACTCGTCCTCTGCCTCTTGATCTACTTCTACCTCGACCTCGGTCTCTTGAAATAGAAACCTAGCTTTTGAAAGTTGTTTTTAAAGTGGAATCCTTATTTTTGTCTATCCTTTCCTCATGTGACAGAAGTGATCCCATCAACTCATCAACTGTTAGTGTTTGCAAGTCCTTCGTTTCTTCTATGGCTACTACCACAAAATCAAATTTGGTAGACAAAGATTTGAGGACCTTCTCAACCACTCTTTGATCTTTAATATATTCACAATAATTTTTTAACCGATTTATGAAAGTCATGGCCCGATTCATGAATGAATCGATGTCCTATGTCTCCTTCATCTAAATATTTTCAAAATCTCTTCTAGTATTTTGCAACCTAAAAATATTGAATTTGGCCATGCCTTTATAGCTTGTCGCCAAACTTTCCCATGTTGTATTTGCTGAAGATGTGATCATAATCTTCTGGAACACTGCTCGGTCCACTCCCTGCTGGATAAGCTACAACTCTTGTGCATTCTTCTTTTTGTCTTTCTTCCATTGATCCCTCTCTTCATTAGTGAGAGCTAGTTCTTCTTGGTCATCTTTAGGTTCATAAAACCCAAGCTGGACATGATCCCAAACACCATGCACCTTCAACGTGGTCTCCATGTTAATGGCCCACACATCATAATCCTTCCCTGTAAACAATGGGAATTGGGGCTGGAAATTTGAGAGAGGCATCTTTCTTCAAAAAATTCCCTTTTAAACTTTGCAAATCTCCTTTATTAGTTTTTATAAAAAAAATATTTATATCATTTTTTTAATATAAAAACCCTTAATTTTGTTTCTTTTTTATATAAAAAGCTTTATACTTTAAACCCTTCCTTTTAAAAACCTTTTAAAAACCCCTTTTGCTCAAAAGACTTTATAAGATTTTAATAAAGCACCTTTTTAAAAACTTTATAAAACCAAAAACTTAATCATAAACCTTCAAGTACAACTCTAATTTTTCTTCAAAAAGTGAACTCCATGTGAACTTCTTTAAACCTTTGACTTCACACTTTTAAAAAAAATAATGTTTCCTCTAACGCTTCCTTAGGGATGATGGTCTGTGTGCTAACTGTCATGAAAGGTAGTTACAACGCGTGATAATGCTATTGATGGTGATGAAGGAATGAATTAGTGTTCTAACGTTCTTTGTGATCGAAGGAAGTCATGTGCATGCTCATCAACTGTAATGCGAGTCTTTGCTAAGCCCACGAGAATTATAACGCCTTGTATGCCAATGCAAGGTGCATTATAGCTTAACCAAGAGAACCAAATTATTTCTCTCTTCTCTCACACATGGATTTTTGCTAATTCATTCTACCTCGATCTTTTTAACCTTGATCTGATACCAATTTGTTGGAAATACAGAGGGGTAAAGACACAAAATAACGCAAATAATTCAAACACAATAACACGAACTGCAACTCTTCTATTGATCACACAAACTTGATTGATTGGTGAAGGTTATTTAACCTTTTCCAACTAGCGACTCGCCTAAAATAGCTCGACATGCAACCACACACTACATTCATCTATCACTTAACTCGAATTAAGTAACTTCTCAATTAACTGACTCTCTAAATATAGAAAACTCTTCATGTGGGAGTAATTAGCTTATTTTAACTATAATTTTGTTTTGAACTTCTTCTATAGCAAGATAAAAATAGATAATGGATCAATAGGGTATTTTTCTTCATAAATACCCTATTTTTATTCCATTTCATCTTGGAACACTGCCAACCTTTATTTTGAATTGTAATTTTCTTTGGTGTAGTAAATTTTTCTTATCGATGTGCATTATTTTCAATATGTATGTCACAAATTGACAAAGTGCTTCTCCTTCTAATGATAATCATAACATACATGTTTCTATTAATATCATCGAGTCAAGGTTTATATTTTTAACTCCTATTTCCTCTAATAAAAATCGTTTCTAAATTCCCTCACTTTTATCCTAATATTCTTTGGAAGGCCTAAACCCCAAATTTACAAAAAAAATGTTTGCAATAATGTTTTAAAGAGAAATTTCCTCAATTTCCAAATACACTAATATATTTTTTAACATTTATTTTGCATAGATATAGGACCTTCATGCTTTGTATTACACATTTATTCACTAAAAATTTTCAATTATAAGTGGAACCAAATGCAATGTTGACTACTTGTAAGAAGGAAGAATTTCTAGATTGTCAACTTTTTCCAATTCAGATATAGGTAGGTTGTCTTAGATGAGTAGTGGTAGTTTGCGATGAAGAAGTTGCAAATTTAAACACTATTGAAGTGTGAAGTACTTAACTATGGATAGTGCCATAATAAATAATTCCCTTGGTGATCACCTTGAGAGAAGTATTCCACTATTGCAAAGTTGAGAAATATATAGCTTATAAGTTGAAGATAGCTATAGAAGTGAAATCTACTACCATGTGACATGATTTTTTCCTTTAAGTGACTGGTTAAACACTATATAATTCTAAATATGCCTTCTAAAAGATGAAACTTTGGTTACAATAAAATTTCAAGTTCTTGGAAGAATTGAAGCGGTAATAACAAGTTGTAATTTATAAAATCCAAGCATATCTATTGGACAAGATAAATATAGATGGAAAAATATTACTCTCCAAGGATGTCTAGTTTATGAGGACATGTTCTAAGGGAATTCGTGGTCCTAGTAATGAGTTTTTCATGTTGTAAGGAATATGACTTAATCATTTGGAGTTAGTGTGCAATGAATTGTTCTTGAAGGTGTTCAATTTTTATAAAGTGGAATAGCTTAGGGCATTGAGTATAACATATGTCGCCATTGAAGGAGTATACTTGTAATTGTCAAGCGACTTAAGAACATGAAGGGGCCATGGGACCACATGAGATATAGAAGGTGGAGAAAATTATATGAAATGATACCTATTTATTTTTGTGCTAGTATCATTTCTAGATATAAAATTATCTTTTCTTTGGTTTTCTTATTCATGAAGAGTTTGTCCATGAGCATGTGATTGTCAATTCAATTTAATTGGTGAATTTTAGTGTTTGTCATAAACTTAAAAGAATAATTTTAAATGAATGAACAACAAAAAATATAAACACAACAAACACACATAACAAAGCTCAATACACAGAATTTTGTTGAAGGAGTTCACCCCTCCTGGGCTACATCTCCTTGGTCCAGCTTCATAGTGTGGGCCTCTGTATTAGCTTCAAGTGTTCTCAAATTGATTTTAAAAGCTTAAAATACTATTGGAACCTATTCCAATGAGTTTAAAACATAAAAATATACCAGAAATGACTGTTTTTTTTCTCAATTTGGATTCTGGATGCTCTGGAAATGCTTCCAACACCTGGTGGCCCTAAGCTCCCTTGAACTTCCCTGTAGAAAAATCACATGTATAATTCATTTTCATCCTCTGAAACATGTGACATTGTCTCGGGAATGCCAAAATAATCTAAAATTGACTATTCATTTTACCAATTTGGTCGACTATTGCCTTCATTATGGAAAAACAAATTTCCATAAGTCCAATAAAAGTGGAAGTGCCGCCAAAATTGGTGTGCTCCGCTAAACTAAAACTGGAAGAATGCCAGTTAAGTCCAATAAAAGTGGAAGTGCCACCAAAATTTGTGCGCTCCGCTAAACATGCCGCTAGTTTAACTCACATTTAATTATGATATAACCGTGATTAGCGCTAATGGCGCTTTTAATCGTGTCCTTCGCCCTTGGATGCGCATACCCTTCATATAGAAGTCGGTGGCTACATTTTCGAAACTCTACTCATAGATTAATGGTGATTGTGTTGGTTTGTGGGGCAGAGGTCCGGGGTTCAAACCTGACCTCGCCCCATTATACAAGGATTTTTACATATATAAACATACATTTAATATGCCATTTCGAATATTAATCATACGCTCCAAGGTTTAGCCACCATTTGAATGTTTTATAACATGGCAACATAATATTAATCATATGCTCCAAGGTTTAGCCTCCATTCGAATGTTCTATAACATGAAAACATACCATATGGTATTAAAACATTAATATGCCATAAACCATATTGAAAGGTTGTAATGCCTTAGAGTTGAATTTTTGGGTTTTTATTTAAAATGTGGAATTTTAAAAATAATAAAATTTTAAAACTAATAAATACATATTAATATATAGATAAAAAATAATATAATATAAAATATGATAATTAAATAATGTAATATAATACATTATAAATATATAATAACATATAGAACTTTAATTTCTCTTGGAGCTCTGAAGATTTAGTAGTTGGTAGGGGTTCCGAGCTGGAAACCCTATCAGGCGCTTGGATGTCGGCCTGAACCAACAATGGAGGGATGGGTTGGGGATGGTGGTCAAGACCTTCCACTAGTCTAGCTAGACTGACTCAGGTTGCGGGTTTTCTACTAAGGAATGAGGCCTCGGGTTTAGTTTTTTATCCTATCTCTAATATGCGGTGGGTTTTTTATATTTTCGCTCTCAGTATTGGTGTTACCATGTCCGTTTGGTTTTGTTTTTATCTCTTCTCCTCATACCTCACCTTCTTTCACTCTCGTTATCGAGTGAGTGGAGGCTTCCCCCAGCTGGATCATAGGTCTTTGGATTGTCCTGTCTGTCACTCTCCCTGCACCAAAAACCCGACCACAGGGGCCTCATTATTTATCTTTACTGCTGCCTGACCACAGCTGACTGTTCCCATCCAGGAGTTTTGCATCACAGACCTTGGAACTGGGAATTTTTGGTGTGAAGGGGGTTAAACTACTTGAACAGGGGTTCCATTGTGCATTCGAAAATGATGGATGATGAAGTGGATTACTCATCAGACCACCTGGAACCATCACAAATCTAGGTCGACTATGACTTCGATAGGGCATCTGGAGCAATTGTTGAGGTGGACTTGGGAAACAAGGATGCAGTGGCAATGGAAATTAGGGAATCATCCATGCTGCAAGACATGTTGGAGGAAAAACCTCCAGTCTCTCCAACGGTTTGCTCAAAACCCATATTTCCCCCCATGGCATCTCCTTCATATTCATTTCCATCACCTTCAGTGTTAAGGTTATGGGAACAGTAAGCGTAGGAGACTCCAAAAGAATTGGGGCATTTTGAGACTGGGCTGCATTTTGGGTGTGGACCTCAGGCGGAAACCCTCAGTTTCGAGCAGCTAAAACTTAATCAAGGGGATCCACCTCCCAACTGCCTTCCGAGGCTGGCAGTGCTGACCACAGTTGCGGATTCCAGGTGTTTTAAGGGAATTCCTTACATTTCTCCCCCATTCGAAGAACCCAAGACCTTAGACTCAGATGACGGCCCTGAAGAGGATGGTGTGAGGAGGGACATATTTTCTAACAGAGGTAAAAAGAAGCACCGTTGCACCAAGAGTAGGGACGGAAGAAGAGACCTCATCTTTGGGTAGGGTGTAGGCATGGAGAACTTAGAAAACACCTTCTAGACTATCCTGGTGGGCATGGTCAAGGGTAGGAACTACACCACTGCTCGTCTCAAGATTCAGACTGTCGAGATTTGGGGAAAATCTTTGGCATGGGTACCGGGGGTACCGACCATGAACTGGGGCAAGTTTGCTCTCATTTTCACTCAACCAGACATGGTAGACTGGGTCCTCACAAAATAATGGCACATCAAGATGACCCCAGTATTACTAAAGAGATGGACTCCCCTTTTTGACCTGGACAAAGAGAAATCTGGAGCTAGTCCGATTTGGGTCCGATTGCTGGGATTACCATTACATTTCTAGAATGAAGAAGCACTCTGGTTTATTGGTGAAGACCTGGGGATATATTTGGATCATGATCGATCCTATCTCGATACTGGAAACATTTCTGTGGCTCAAATTCTTGTTCATCTAGACATGTGGGATGGACTCGTTGAGGCTTTCAACCTCCATGTTAACGATATGGTCTGTGTATAGATTCTTGATAGATGCAAGTGTTGCCATGAGGTGGGGCACATGTACAAGGAGTGTCCTCTCATCATTTCATCTACTTCTCCGATGAAAGTATTGGTACATGCAGAGACTCAAACAGAGAGTGGGGGGGGGGATGAGGAGGAGACGTGGGCACATTCCTCGGGGCTGGCTACTCCTGCTCAAAGACCTCTTGCTACCGACTCATCGGTACCTTGATCTCGACCAACCACACAACATTGCTCCACCCAACGACTAGAGGAGGAATACACACCTATCTTGGGTACTAATCTCCCATCTTCCCTTTCGAATTCATCTGCTATGAATTATAATAGTTCCTTTGCTTTTTCTTCTACACCCCCAACTGTTATTATTAGCAATTGAAATCTGGGTCCCCTAAGTTGTCCTATGTAATATTCCTAAATTAGCTTCAACTAATGGGAATATTAATTTTTGTTTCTAAAATCAAATTATATGAATAAAGGAGCAAGGAGGCTCAATATTTTCTCTTGCAGGAATAAAAATCCCTTATGGTGTGAAAAGGGGTCATGAAATAACCATGTGGATCAGCCACATGTGTGAAAGGAGAAAAGGCATGAGGGATTAGTCAAGGATGATCCCAAGGAGATTTACTTAATAAAGCTTAATTATCTCCAACTGCACTATATTAATATGGTCTTCACTTAATGGGGCAGCGTAATAATTGATGAGGAAGCTTGGTGAGGAAGCAACCCTTGGTGGAGTGAGACCCTTAGAGGAGAAGCTTATCATATATATAACAAAGGAATGGAAACAATTTGAGTTTAGATTGGAATTCATATTTTCATATGGTATTTTTAGACTTTCAAAATTCTCAGCTGTTTAGCTGAGTTGCTGCACTGTTTAGTGCAAGGTTTTTTCCCATGTGGGAATACCCTGCTCTTTCTTGGAGATCTTGTAGCAAGAGATCTAAGGAGAGCCTCTGATCTGAAAATTCCACTATCCGGTATTGGGCCAAAAATTTTTACACATCATCTATGTAGTCCACTCAGAAACTTCGTTATTTTCCAGGAGGTGCAGTGGAAGGGGTAAATTCCCCATTGTTTTGAGCTAGTTTCCCAAGAGGAGGACCATTGTCTCTCTCGGTAAGCTAGCCAATGGGTATTCAGCCATTTATTTGTATGATTATTCATTTTGGAGCAGGGTTTTAGTAATAAAATTCATTTCTAGATATAGATATGCAGTTGCTACTCTTGTATATCATTTTCTGTTGAGAAACCCTTGCCGGGTGATCCTAAGATCTATGTAAAAAGAGATTAGATCTCTGTTTTCATGCCTATTTGAGTACATTAATGAAATATAGGATTTTTCTCTACAATTTCTGAAGCATGGCCTCCATTGACTGCGCAGTTCCTTTATACAATCATTTTATTATTATTGCAGCTCCTCAATCTTGAGGGTTTTTCATGTAAATCTTCTGTTTATCATTTCTTATTGCTCCAGCCATGTTATAAATCTTATTTTATGATTATTAATACTATTTTCCATCTAAAATATTCAGAAAATCATGCTTCTACAGCTTTAGAACATTCTGCATACTCCAAGTCATGGGAAACTAGGGTTTTCTAGCCTAGTTTGGGAAGTATAAGCTGTTTAACTAAGCTAGAACGCTTTTTTTGAGCTGAAATTCAGCGCATAAGTCCCTCATGACCCACGATAACAGCTACAACCATCCCCATCCCCTGTTTCCATGCCGATTTCTGAATACACCCATTTTAGGGCTGAATTAGCTACTTTTCCCCAACTTTTGCATCATAAATCTGAATCAATGTTGCTGCTGTGGTTTCCAAAGATAAATTTTAGTATATTAAAGCTATATTAAGCTTATTTATCATTTTAAGGCTGTAATATAGTTAATGTATTGCTGAATCCCTGTTTTGGGAATATTACCTTTCAATAGGTTCTATAGACAGAGTCTGCACAAGGGCCAGATAGCCTCTGGATCTCACCCTATTTTCAGAGGTGACATATCCAGTAAATGCCCCTGCAGTCAATATTGGAATAGATCCTGTTGCTGATTGGCAATGCTTCTGAAAAAGGAACCTCATTTGCAGGATTCATGAGCAGTTCCTGAAAAAGGAATATTACAGTGGTATCAGAGCAAAAATCTTGGCTCAGCCTGTGAGCCCAATAATTATGGATTCTTTTCATGGGTAGAAGGATATTTGTAGAAGAAATCATAGAAAACCCTTGTTGTTTGGAGAAAATAGATTCTTAAAACTTCTCTTTTCAAGTCTGTAGGACAAAAGCAAGGGCATCAAAGAAATGAGGAGGGAAACACATCAAGTTTCCTCACACATATCTATAAAGGAGGAATTTTCTAAGTCATCATCTTATTTATATGAACACTCAGCCATATCATCAGATATACCACGTTCTATCAGCAATTTCTTCATGAGGAAGAGAAAATGAGGTGTGCCAAAGCAAGAGACTCTTGGAGATTATTTGCAAGAATATGAAGCTAAATCCAAGGAGTTCAAATATCACTTGAAATTCCAAGGGTTTTACAAGATTAAGGAAGGAATAAGCACAAGGAGAAATCAGCATGATGTGGGTAGATTATTTCTATCTACTTTTGATGGATCCCCTAAATGTCTGGTTAGGGTTGGGGTGAAGGAGCTAGACACCCTTGTACAACAACATCAAGTTTCAGAAACTGAAGCTATCAAAGTAGCAGCGCTGCATTTTGAGGGTAAGGCCTATGCTTGGTGGTTGTTTGAAACATTTTCCTTAAATAATGAAAATACATCTACTTATGCAAAGTTCATTGAAAGTTTAGTAGAGAGGTTTGATGATATTTCTTGTGAAACAACTTCTATTGCAACTATCAAACCACAAATTTTGCATGAGTTGGGAGGATCTATAAATCCAAATCCATTTCTGAAAACCAATGAAGATGAGGTTAGCTTGTTTGATGCTTTGCCAAGGGCAAGGTATCCTTTGGATGAAGGGCTTTCTTCTCAAAGGAAAGACACAAAGATTCCTTCTTCAAAAGAAGACCAAGATTTGAGGTCTCTTATTGAAGATAAGGCAACTTCAACTATTGAAGAAGAGAAAGGGAAGGCATGGGAGAATAGCACAGTCATGACAAGAGCACCCCAAGCACCTCATGGAGAAGAGGAAGGAGCACTTGCTCCAAAAAAAGAAACTCTTTCACTCTTGCAAGGAGTTTCAAAAGGTCTCACACATAGAGCTCTTGGCATAACATATGAGCAGCATGTGCTTTCATTGCCAAGTGATGGGATCTTGAAGTTAGGAGGAGGAAAAGAGAAGGAATGGCATCATGAGATGAAGAGTATGAACCCTTCTCTATTTCAGGGCTTGAAAGAACAAAGGAGGCAAGAGGACCCATGCAACAAGGGTAGGGGCAAATCTGTCCACCTACATTCACACCTTACTCTATGCCTTGATGCCTCTTTGCAAGGAGGAATTTCAGCAAGAAGACCTCCTGATTGGAGGGAAACTAAAGTGTTCTCTCAACTATATACAGTAGCAACATATTTTTTTAAATAGGGAACCTTGGAAGGTGCCACTACAACGCTGAAAACCATTGATGGAAGGCTAGGAAAATTTCTGAAATTGACCTTGTTTTCTTTTAGTCATCTATTTGCGTTGGAGGGGATAGATTCAGAAATTTGTGCTGATATGAGCATAGTATCAAGAGGATATTCCATAAATTTGGGACAAAAAAGGATACTCCAATATATAATGAAGATTTCTGAACATAAATAAGAAATAATTTCATATTTTCATGCAGGAGCAAAGAGGTGGAATTTTTTGAGAAAGAGAACCTTTCAAGGGAAGGGTGACTTTCTTAAACTCCAATATTATCTTGAGAAAGATCAGCTGCAAGAGGGGCAACAAAAGAAGGTTGGGGATACTCCAACATGTGACTTTGACATCAATCATGTCAAGGTGGAGATCCATCATATGACAAATGCATCATTTCAGATTTCTACAACGCTGTCAATGTTGGGAAGCCTAGACCCTTATTGGGAGTCCCAACTCTTGATGGAATATTCTAAGGACCTATTCACATGTAAGGTTCTTGATGGGAAATAAATGGATGAAGAGTATGAGGTAGTTAATGGAATCATTTATGTTCATAATCAGATCTACTTAACCAAATATTCCAAGCTCAAGAATAAACTGCTTGATACAACTTATGAGGTCTTGCTTTCAAATCCCACTGGTTTCATTAAAACATGTCATACTATATTATATGGATTCACGTGGGAAAATTTCAGAGAGGAGATGCACTCTCATATGAGTAAGTGCATGGACCATTTGCTGGTTGAGGAGGAACATAGCTCTTTGGAAGAGTTGTCATTATCACCTCCTTGTTTATTGAGTGTGAGAGGGAGCTCATCCATGAGCTACATTACTGATTTTAAACAAGTATATGACAAAAATTGTATTGCTGATGTATCTATTACATACTTGTATTCTCTTAACACTCATGTGCAGGTCTTGGCTCCAAGAGGATTCACTTTTTCTGATGGGCTTCATGAGCTATTGTGGGCCATGAACAATGGTGATGTTGGCCATTCTTTGGGAGATCTTGGAGAGATGATGTACTCTTCATGGTGTGGTTCCTTAACACCAACTATCATATACCTTCTCCAAGCATGAAAGAAGAATGGGGCAGCAAACAAGTGTTGGGGAGAACACTTGTCATATCATATCCTATGGCAGTTAGGAGGAAAACTGTGCTGGTTGCACATAAGGGACCATTGTCCTTCTCCCTTATTGTATATGGCAGCTAGCATGGTCTTACTTATGATCCCACACGCTGAAGATGTTCTTATCTTTGTTGGGGGCATGGTTAGAGGGGAGACACATTTTTTGGGTGTGTCTTTGGGGGAAGGAAGTCCCCACTTTTTCTGCACTACATGTTCCAAGGGGAGCATGAGAAACTACATGGCCACCTTTGCATATCATTTGTTTCTTTATGATGTGGACCACATGTTTGGTTGGAGCACCTGGGGTATGCCTCTCATGAGCTATTGGGAGGAGCTTTTCTATGGATTACCCAGCTGGAGGGTGATTCATTTTATTTGGATGATAGCTTGAGGGAGGGAGGTCTCCATTGATGTTGAAATTACCCATGATTGTCATCACTTCTCTCTTGTTGAGACCATGGAGAAGCAAGAAGGTTTCTACATCAACCTTCCTTTATTTTATGATGAGAGCCATTGGATTTATTCACCAGAGGCCAAATTTCACAATGGGGAGGAGCCATTGGGAGACAAACTTATTGAATAAATTTTGAAGCAATGGAGAAGCCTACTTGAAGAAGAGGCCACAAGAAGGAGAGGGGAGATTTTGCAGCACCCTTGCAGTTTCTTGAGGACAAGCAACATTTGGGAGGGGGAGACTGTAATATTCCTAAATTAGCTTCAACTAATGGGAATATTAATTTTTGTTTCTAAAATAAAATTATATGAATAAAGGAGCAAGGAGGCTCAATATTTTCTCTTGTAGGAATAAAAATCCCTTATGGTGTGAAAATGGGTCATGAAATAACCATGTGGATCAACCACATGTGTGAAAGGAGAAAAGGCATGAGGGATTAGCCAAGGATGATCCCAAGGAGATTTACTTAATCAAGCTTAATTATCTCCAACTGCTCTGTATTAAGATGGTCTTCACTTAATGGGGCAGCGTAATAATTGATGAGGAAGCTTGGTGAGGAAACAACCCTTGGTGGAGTGGGACCCTTAGAGGAGAAGCTTATCATCTATATAAAAAAGGAATAGAAACAATTTGATTTTAGATTGGAATTCATATTTTCATATGGTATTTTCATACTTTCGACATTCTCAGCTGTTTAGATGAGTTGCTGCACTGTTTAGTGCAAGGGTTTTTCCCATGCGGGAATACCTTGCTCTTTCTTGGAGATCTTGTAGCAAGAGATCTAAGGAGAGCCTCTGATCTGAAAATTCCACTATCTGGTATTGGGTCAAGCACTTGTACACATCATCTATGCATTCCACTCAGAAACTGCATTATTTTCCAGGAGGTGCAGTGGAAGGGGTAAATTCCCCATTTTTTTGAACTAGTTTCCCAAGAGGAGGACCATTGTCTCTCCCGGTAAGCTAGCCAATGGGTATTAAGCCATTTATTTGTATTATTATTCATTTTGGAGCAGGGTTTCAGTAATAAAATGCATTTTTAGATATAGATCTGTAGCTGCTACTCTTGTATATCATTTTCTGTTGAGAAACCCTTGCCGGGTGATCTTAAGATCTATGTAAAAAGAGATTAGATCTCTATTTTCATGCCTATTTGAGTAAATTAATGAAATATCAGATTTTTCTCTACAAGTTCTGAAGCATGGCCTCCATTGGCTTTCTCAGTTCCTTTATGTAGTCATTTTATTATTATTGCAGCTCCTCAATCTTGAGGGTTTTTCATGTAAATCTTCTGTTTATCATTGCTTATTGCTCCAGAAATGTTATAAATATAATTTAATGATGATTCATACTATTTTCCATCTAAAATATTCAGAAAATCACGCTGCTACAGCTTCAGAACATTCTGCATACTCCAAGTCATGGGAAACTAGGGTTTTCTAGCCTAGTTTGGGAAGGATAAGTTGTTTAACTGAGCTAGAACGCTTTTTTTGAGTTGAGATTCGGAGAATAGGTCCCTCATGACCTAATATAACATCTCCAACCACCCCCATCCCCTATTTCCACGTAGAGTTCTGAATACACCCATTTTAGGGATGAATTAGTTGCTTTTCCCCAACTTTTGCATCACAAATCTAAATCAATGTTGCTGTTGTGGTTTCCAAAGATGTATTTCAGTATATTAAAGCTATATTAAGCTTGTTTATCATTTTAAGGCTGTAATATAGTTAATGTATTGCTGAATCCCTTGTTTGGCAATATTACCTTTCAATAGGTTCTATAGACAGAGTCTGCACAAGGCTAGCCTCTGGATCTCCAAGGATCTGCAAGGATATCCTTTATTTCATTGAAGCCAATAGGATATTAGGTTTAATATACGATGGTTTTAATTCTACCTTCATCGCCCTCATCCCAAAAATTGATAAGCCCCTATATTTCAATGATTATCGACCTATTTCTCTATGAAATTGTATATATAAGAGTATAGCTAGGATTACTGCTAACCGCATCAAACATATTATCTCCCAGCACATAGCCAAAGAAAATTTTTCATTTCTCAATCACATGCAAATCCACGAAGCTATAGGTACTACTCAAGAGGCTTTACACTCAATCAAACTTAGGAGCACCAAATGCAATATCCTCAAAATTGACCTTGCAAAAGCTTTTGACTGTGCCAATTGGAGTTATCTACAACTAATTCTTATTCATATAGGCTTTCCACACTCCTTCACAAATTGTATTATGGGATTTATCTCTAATCCCTCTTTCAACATTCTTATAAATGGTGCAGCAACTGACTTTTTCCATGCGGGTCAGGGGCTTAGGCAAGGATGCCCACTCTCTCCTTTACTGTTTTTAATTATTATGGAAGGGCTTTCCACTCTTTTGGAAAAAGATAAAGAAGACGGTTCCATTCATGGTGTCAGAATTGTAGATTTTGTACAACTGACCCATCTGCTGTTTGTGGATGATGTTCTTATATTTCTTGACAACACTCATGAAAATATTAATTTCTTGAATTTAATATTTTTTTTTTTTTAAGCTACTGGTATGGATCCTAACAAAAGTAAATCCACCATAATTTTTGTGTGATGCACTGACTTTGAAAGCAGATATGCCCTGGCACTCTTCAATTTTTCTCATATAGAGTTGGAATATGGCATCAAATATATTGGATTTCACTTAAAACCAAATGACTATCGAATCAATGACTGGAACTGGATTATTGAAAAAGTAGAGAGAAGAGTCAATATTTGGAAGCAAATATGGATCTCCAAAGCTGGCAGGCTATTACTTATCAAATCTATTCTTGAATCTATTCCTGTGTACTAGATGGCCCTAACTTGGATCCCTGAAGGAGTTACGGCTAGAATCCAGCAAATCCGTAGGTGATTCCTTTGGAGAGGTATATAGAATGGTAGCACCTATGCTTGGATAGCATGGAGCAATATTGCAAAACGAAAAGGTTGGGGGGGCTGGGGACTTAAAGAGCTTAACCTATTTGCCTCGGCTTTGACTGCAAAATGGGTTGGCACCTCATCACCATCAATAGTCTGTGGCAGGAAGTCACCATGGAAAATTTTAGGGGCTAATATTCTCAGGTGGGCTAATTTTCCATGGTTTTTCCAAAAAAACGATTCGCCAATTTCCATTTTTTTATAAAAATGATTCACCCAAATTTTAAAATATAAAATTATTTTACATTAAAAATCGCCAAAATTACTTAGATAATATATATAATATCATTATAAATTTGAATTATTTTACAAATACATCAATAAACATTTTATAGTTTGCATATTACAGACTAGTGAGATTCGCCAATTTTTTAAACTTCAAGATAATTTTCCATCCTTAAAATTATCCCTGGAAGTCACATATTTCAAATAAATTGCTCCTAAGACTACCATGGACTGGATAAGAGGTCGCATCCAACCATCCCTGAGCTCTTTGATCATATGGAAGGCCATTACTCGATCTATTCAGCTCATTAAAAGAGGTTTGGTTTGGCGCATTGGTTCAGGTGAGTAGGTTAAAATTGGCATTGATACTTGGTCGGGAAGTGGCCAGGAATTCCATCTACCAGCGGGCATCAGGCAACATTTGGCTTGGTCTGGACACCTCTTTATCTCTCATATTGTAGATCCACTGCACACTACTTGGGAATCTCATGCATGGATGTCGGCTGACGCACTTTCCATCCTGGAGGATTGGTGGCATATATGGAACTGGTTTATAAGAGCACTTAGGGAATCTAACATTAGACTGACTGAACGGGAAGATGAAATACTTTGGGCCATCGCTCGCAGTGGCATATATACCCCAAAGGTGGGGTATTTAAATCTTTGTGAATCATTGGAGGCACAACTAAAAATTTGGTGGTGGAAACACTTATGGAAATTAAAAGCGGCCCCCAAAGCCAGGCTATTCATGTGGTGCATCCTTACCAATTGTACTCCCACAGAGCACAATATCAAAAAGAGGGATATTCATGGACCATCTAGATGCAGTATTTGTCACATGCAGGCTGAGGATGTAAACCACTTGTTTCTAGAATGTCCTGCAAGTAAGCATGTTTGGCATCTTACGACATCAACTTTGGGATGTACACTCTCATGACATGGCACCTCAGTTGCTTTGGCTTGGAACAACTAGTGGAAAGCTTCTACCAGACCAAAGGAACTCAACATCCCCCTCCTAATTGCTTGGGGGCTTTGGCTAGCCAGAAATCAGGCCATATTTTTGGGCAACGTCTCGGATTGGGTCAACATTTGCAGACATATCTCTAATATCTTCCAGCTCATTCCTAACGATGACCCACCATCTCACAACCGTATCATCATTAAGGCAGTTGACAGATCCATCCCATGGGCATATATTTATGGCTCATCTAATGTGACTAGATGTGGTGGCGGGGCTATTCTCCACTTATTAGACACTCACTATTTTCACCTCAAGATGGGACTTGGACCTGGTACCAACAATTATGCTGAACTTAAAAGTCTCAGACTTCTTCTCCTATTTTCCCATGAAAAAAGTTGCAATAGACTTCAGATCTTTGGGGACTCTCTAATTATTGTCAATTGGTTTAATCTTGCAGCACAATGTCATGCACACATTCTTAGATAATTACTGGATGATGTCTTATATTTAAAATCTCTTTTTGATTTTATATCTGTTACACATATTTACAGGCAGAGGAACCAAATGGCTGAAAAATTATCCAAAGAAGCCTAGCAGCTAGAATGGGGTAGATGGCACATTTTTGAACAGGATAGTCTCCAGGAGTACCAATACTATCATCGACCATTCACTGAAGGAATGACAGTACCAGGGGAAATCTAGATACAGACTGCACATTTTTGTCTTTTTGGATACTTTGCGGCAGGTTTCTACATACCTTTTTTATTTTATGTACATATATCAGTATTTATTTTTATTTTTTACTACACTTACTAGACATTGATGTTGGTGGATTTTGACTCTACGGAGTATTTGGTTCCTACCTGATCCTTACATAGATGAATTATGTTGATGATGCAATATGTAATTTTTATTCTTTAATGAAAAATTGCGACTTTTTTCCTTGGAAAAAATAATAACATATATATCAATCCAATTTTAATATTTAAAAATTCCAACACATTAAAATTTATGAACCCAAACTCAACGTTGGAGGACATTGGGCAATTTTTTTAGCTATTTGAGAAAATGAAAATTAGGCCATAGCTTACTCATAAGAACTCGGATTTTGATTAAACGAGTTGCATTGGAATCCCAGTGACGAGCTTTATGATTTCTTCCTAGTTTCGAGCAATTCTGAAAACTTTGATTTTTGAGCTAAATACTGAGCACCTGATCATTCTATTGGGTGCCAATTTTGTACACTTTTCCTACATTTGTTTTCCCTATTTTTCGTCATAACTATAACCAATGGGAGTATCTATGCCTCTTTTTCCTACCTTTCTATCCTAACTTGTGCTGTTTCACCTTATTTTTATTACTCTGCCAATTCACCAATTATTATGATATATCGTGGCTTTTTATGACTAATTGAGGGTGAATGTTTGGAGAAGATCGATGGTCTTTGTGTTGTCTTTTCAGATGTCATTTATAGCACCAAAGATCCTGAGCACGAGGTCCACATGAGTAGTTAAGAGGGTGCTATTATAGCGAAGTGATGTTGTTACACCTTACTGTTACAGACCTGCCGACAAACTGTTGTTACACTCTATTGTTCCAGATCCACTAGCAAACTGCTAACACAATTTTACCATTGACTGGATCTCGTCAACACCTATTGTTGATCTATCCTTTAGCTATTACACTCCAATTGTGGTTCTATTACGATACTTGTAGAAGTTGTTTAGCATTGTATTTTTGGGATAACAGCCTAAGAGCAGTTTTGATTGTAATCTATAATTTTCTGGTCAGAACTTTATTAGGAAGTGGTTATAACTATATATGTTCTATTTTGATCAACATGAGAATCATAAGATTCTCATGAATGATATATCCCTTTATTTTCTGAGATGTAACCACTATATAGTTCTTGGCCCTAGAGGTTGAAAGGTTAGCGGAGAAAAACATTATTTTGGTTCTGTAATTGTGTTAAAAGTAATACAGATTATCCTATTATTGCTGTTACATGCATTATTCCATTTAGTTTCTGTTAAGTTCTTCCTTTACCTGCGACCTGCTAGGGAGGAAGGGCGCTCCTTCTTAGCAGGGATTGCAGTGATTAAAGTAGTTGTGTGTATGTATTTTTATTTTAGTTTATGTATCAATAGAGTGTTGTTGCTGTTGTTCAGCTGTGAATATATCCGCTTCAACTTCAATACTTTGTATGATGTTACACATATGATATTAGAGACACCAGTTGGATACTTGTTGTGTGGCGCGGTAGAACAGATTAATTGAAGTGTGATTCCAATCTTGTAGATCCTTTTTATTTTTGCATGAGTGATTTACTTATAGCATTTAATTCAACAATGCTTTCTTTTCTTTGGAATTGCTTCTGGTTAGTATATTGGCACAGACAGTGCAACTGTCATTGGAATAAATAGATGTCCCTAGATTGATAATTAATGTGTATTGTTTAGTCATTTAAAATTGATTAATATAGCCCAACATTTTGGCATTGTTGCCAAGGATGGAAGTGACGATCCAATCAATTAGAGTTGTTTCTTAGAAGTGAAATTTCCGTGTGTTTTCTTAGAGTGTCTCCAACGACACAATTTCCGGGAAATAAAACGAGAAGTAAAAACCTACTCAACACTCTAGAAAAATTGAGCGGGCTCACCAATGTCTTGCTGGGACACTTAAGAGATTGAATTTCTGAGCATTTTGTCTTTTTTTCTCTTCTTAGAGTGTCTCCAGTGACATAATTTTCGGGTGGTAAGATGAGAGGTAAGAACCTGCACATCGCTCTAACAAACTTGAGCGGGCTCACCAATGTCTTGCTAGGACACTTAGGATATCAAATTTCTCAGAAATTTTTTTTCTCTTCTTAGAGTGTCTCTAGTGACACAATTTCCGGATGGTAAGACGAGAAGTAAGAACCTACACATTTCTCTAACAAACTTAAGCGGGCTCACCAATGTCTTGCTAGGACACTTAGGAGTTGAATTTTGGGTGCCTTTAGCTATACAGTTGTTGGGCAGTAAGATGGTAGGTAAGAACTTGCGCATCACTCTAACAAACTTGGGCGGGCTCACTGATGTAGAAAATGAAGAACTTATAGGATGAATTGATACACATAGGGCCCATGTGTGCCGGTAGGACAACATCAACATCTACAAACACCCCCCACTCTACTGAATACAGGAAAGACGGGTCGTAAGAAGGAAAAGAAGAGTGCAAATTTGGGAAGAAATACATTCTTTGGAGATTTGGTTTCAAGGGAAGAAAAGGAAAAGTCCACGTCATACAAAGATAATAGGAAGACAGGACCACATAAATTAGCTACCATATCAAGGCCTGGACCATCGGTGTCTTCCATGTCTGAACCTCACCATCCTTCGAACAACATATCCACTCCTGATATCAAAACTCTAGATTCAAAACAACAATGGAGAATCATTGATCACCATCTGAGAGTTGAAGGACACGAAGAGACCAGTGTGGAGCATTAGGGACCTGAGGAACAAAATTCAGTTGATCATAAATTGGACACTGGTAGTTTTGTTAAACAGTTGGTTCTGGACTAGCCTTATCCTTTTATTTGTCAATCTCTAGTACACTCTGAGGTCAATTCATACCATCAGGAAGAATTAGCCATGGGGTACAAGAATGTCAAGACAAATAGCTATGTTACTTTTGAATTCCCAATAGTGGTAACACAGGATGAGGCTCTTATGAAGAATATTCCTTTATCATCCATACCATTTTAATATTCCTACTTAGCCCTAGCTAAGAAGAATATTCATTTTTTGTTTTAATTTCTGTTGCATGAATAAATGAATAAAGGAGGACATGTAAAACTCCTAAGAAGACTAAATAAATCAATGCCCATGTGAACACAGATAAATCAGGGCCATCTAAATAATCACTTGTAGGTGTGAAAGGAGTTTGAGCTATGAGACTGGGTCAACCTTGACCAAATCTACATCATTGTCTAGGTTCAATGTATCTCCTAAAGGGACATCGCAGTTCTAGAAGGAGGCCCCTCATGTGAAAAGAGCTAACTCATCAAGGTGGTTTAGGTTTTGCAAAGGCTTTTCATCTTATAAAAGGAGAGGGAGGGCACCAAGAGAAGGTTGTTGATTGAACATATTTTTGAGTATTTTGTCTGCTTAGACAAATACTATTCTCTGTTGTTTAGTGGAGGATTGTGCTTGGAATTCCTATGCAGGGATTTCACCTCTTCCTTTGAGGATTCTTGGAGGAGTATTTGCTGATTTGATCCACTATCAGGCTTGATGCCAAGCTATAATTTCATTAGCAGCGTAGATCCAGTGAGTTTTTGTCTGCTTTTGCAAGCTGCAGCAAGTGGAATTCTAGATCTGTAGAGATCTAGTTTGTTTTGGGAGCCTCTTCTCATGGAGTGTGTCTTTTAACCTCCTGGAAGAGTGTCTCTTATTTTTGTGCTTTAGATCTGTAACTTTGTAGTGGGAAAACTATGTCATTTGAGCTACAACACTGTTCCCATTGATGGACTGCGTTATTTTGGTATGAGGTTCTTCATGATGTTTTGATCATAGTTTAGATCAGAGATCTCTGGTGCTCGGCTTTGCCTTCCACTTGGTGATCCATGAATTAGCTTGCTGATCCATGTTCTGTTTAGATCTGATCCATTTTAATGAAATGTTATATTCAGAAATTTACTACAGCATTTTAAAGATCTGCAACTTGTAACTCAGATATACTCTTATTTATGCATGATTTGGTCAAAACCCCAAGGGGATCTTGTAAACAAAAATATCTAGTTTCCAGATCTGAAATAGATCTGATGTTTTGTCCATAGATCTATCCTAGATCTGAGTTGTAATATGCAGCTACTATTTCTCCTAAAAATAACGCTTTTCATCCATTTCTGCTGATATATACATGTTGTAGCTCTCTTTTCTGAAGATATCTTACTCTTTTGTCTCATGTAATCTACTGTATATTGAAAGAGCTTCACTTTACTTCTGATTTGTTGCTGTACATCCATTTATTAATCATATTTTATGGCCTCCTACTCATACTGTCAAAGAATGCGTTATTATTGAAGCTACTTGTTGTGCATAGATGTAGCCCCTCTTGTAGGGTGTTTTCCAGCTAGACTAGGTGGTGGGAGATATGTTTACCACACCTAGTTTGATTTGTTTTTGCTCCCCTTTTGGATCTAGACTCCAGATATACTGATCTAAGGGATCCAAGGGTTGAAAAATCATCTCTGTACACCAATCTTCCACGAAGTGCGTTATTTTCCAAGCTTGCTGTGCAATCCCCAATTTGGGAACATTACAGTGGTATCGGAGCTCCTTTCTTGGCACAACCTGTGCTTACCTTGGAGCACCAGCCATGTTACATTCACAAGAAGATGATCCTATTACTGAGAAGGAGAAGATGTACCAAAACAGAAGTCATAAGAAGTATGACTATACTACTGAAGATCAAGACAAGGGTAAAGCCGCTGAAACTACCAGTGATAAAGAAGGAGAAGAGTTTGCAAGAACTCTGTTAGTGGCCATGCAAGATCTTGCCAAGGAGATCAAGGATATGAGGGTAGAAAAAATGAGGGAATCTCTTGGGATATTTCATCAAGGGGAAATCTCTGACATGTCTCATCATGGGACTAGTCAACCAGTGAATCTGCCACAAGCCCCTCAAGCCTCACAACACTCCACTACGCCTACTTTCTTGGCTGTGGAGAATGAAGGACCACAAGAGAAAGCCTCCCTTGAAGGTTAATTTGTGGAGTATGACTCTTAGAGTAAGAGATTCAAGGATAACTTGAGTTTCCAAGATTTTTGTCACCTCAAGGATAGAAGAAGACCAGGGCAACAGTATAGAGATGGTGGTTTCTTTCATGGTAGACACCACACTATGGGTAGATTTTTTTTTCCCAAGTTTGATGGATCATCCTCTAGCTCTGCCAAGGCATGGGTAGAAAAGCTGGATATCTATTTTTAGTTGAAAAAAGTCCTTGAAGTTGAAGCCATCAAGATTGCAGTGCTGCACTCTGTGGGTGAAGCAAAAAATTGGTGGTTCCATGGGTTGTCTGCATTGGGACACAGCAATGTGACTACTTATGCTGAGTTCACTAGAAGACTGGTGGAGAGGTTTGACAGGAAGGATCCTAAAGCACCCTTCATAAGCCTTGCAAAGCTGAAGCAGTCAAGAGATGTAAAGACTTATATCTCTGAGTTTCTAAGATTATCAGTCATTGTCCCTGATCTATCTGCAGGAAGAAGAGTCTACATGTTCATCGATGGCCTAGAGGAACTTTTGCATGGGTTGGTTAAATCTACCAAGCCCATCACTTTGCATGATGCCATTGAGAGAGATAGAGATCTACAAGATGCCTTGCCAAAAGCAAAGGAAACTTTCCAAAGCAAGGCCCCTCACTTTTCTAAGGGGAAGGAAGGAAAAGTTGCTCCTCCCAAGGAGAGCTCTTTGAAGAAACCTCTTGAAATTTATCTTAGGAGGGAATTGAGGAAGAAGAGACTGTGCTTCAATTTCCAAGAGTCATGGGCACCAGGACATAGATGTGATGATGGAAAAGCACACTACATTAAAGTCTTCTCATATTTTGAGGAGGAAGATGAAGTTGATGGACCTAGGAGGGGTCACAACACTGATGATGATGAGGAGGAGGATCAAACACCATCCAGAGATGGGAAGGGAGCCTTTGCTCCAAAAAGTGGGACTCTTGCATCTTTGAGAGGAGTGCCCAAGTACTTGAATTTGAGAGTACAAGGTTCAGTCATGAATCAGAGAGTATTTGTCCTGATTGATAGTGGGGCAACCCACAACTTTATTGATGCTCACCTTGTGCAAAGAAGAGGGATCCCCACTGACACTTTTGAGGGATTTTCTGTTTTGGTCCCAGGAGATAGGACCATGCAATGCATGCAATATGTTCCATCACTCTCTGTCACTATGGGATCCTACACTTTGGTGGATCACTTCTTTGTAGTCGACATACCAGACACCAAAATCATCTTGGGTGTCCAATGGTTGATTACCTTGGGGAAGGTTACCACTGATTGGAAAGCCTTGCAGATGGAATGGGTGGAATTGAAGAGTGGGAAGCCACAAATGATTCAAGGCATGAATACCTATCCTTCACCTAATGTTTCCACACAAACAACAGAGATGGATTTGTGCAGTGGAAGCAGGGATCTCACAGTTCCTTCTCTCATGTTCATGAGGATGCAACAAGGGAAATTATTACTCATGGAAAGCCACCTGTAATGCCATAAGATTCAGATATTGTGGGGGAGGCTCCAAAAAGTGCTGCTCCAAATCTAGATCCAGGAAGGATTGGAGCCATGAAAGATCAAGCTACAACACTGTGGGAGGAGAAGAAGGGGAGGATCAGCCTCCCAAAAAACAGTTTTAGCATGTGTAATGTCAAAGATGCAATCAGCAACAAGACAAGCACTCCCTTGGATGTATCAGCAGCGCTGTCTTTGTTGAGCAGTGTGGATCTTTACTGGAAATCTCAACTTCTTGTAGAGTATTCCAAAGATCTCCACACAGGTATGATACTAGATGGCATGCATCAAGAAGAGGGCTACTTAGTCCAAGGAGGAGTCATCCATTATCATGGTAAGGTATTCTTGGCTAGAGCCTCCCAGCTCAAGAAGAAGATCCTACAAGGATCATACGAAGAATTATTCCTTAGCCATATGTATTTAATGAGGATCTATACCCTGATCATGAAGAGTTTTGATTGGGAAGGCATGAGGGAGGACTTACATCAATACTTTCAAGAGTGCAATAGCTATGGAGGATTGGGGCAACCCATGGACTGTTTGCAAGAGTCATCTCAGCCAACTCTTCCTTTGCTTAGAAAGAGGGGGATGCTCATGCACAACTCCATGTGTGTGAAGGAGTATGATGGTAAAGGAATTGATCATGATAAGCAAGTACTATTTTCTGATCTATTACATTCCTTTGCCATGTTTTTGTAGGGTATGACTCCAAAAGGGAGTGAGAGATCATGTGGATCTCATGGTTTGTTGGGGGCCAAGGAAATTTCTGAGCTTGGTCACTCCCTTGATGTGCTAAGGGAGATTCCTTTTCATGATGGGTGCTTCCCAAAGGCACCAAACTTATTTAACACCTTCAACCATGTTAAGGCGACTCATGTAGCGGAAGTGTGGAGGGAATGCCATTTGCCACACCTGGATCTAATGAAGACAATAGGTGCATTGTGTTGGCATCACGTGTGGGATTTGGACCCACCTCCTCACGTTCAGATTTCAGTTTGCATCTATGTAGTCTTGCTTCCATACATTGATGATATAGTTGTATTGTTTATGGGATTGTATGGACAGAGGGTGAGCAGTGTGTATGTACGCCATGGTATGGAACTCCAACTTATACTTCATGATACATGTTTTATATGTAGCATTGCTCCCACTATGTTTATTTATGTTGAATTTTTCACCCCTGAAGGGTTGGACTATGCACATATTATGATAGCCTTGGAGGAGAAATTTTTGATGTATTGGCTTGATGAGAACTTGGCCCATGATGAAAACTTGATCCTTGATGGTGCCATCAATGGAGAAGGAGAAGAACTACAACTCTTACCCTATCAGTTGCTTGAGGACAAGGAACATTTTGGAGGGGAGGATTGCAATATTCCTACTTGGCCCTAGCTAAGAGGAATATTCATTTTTTGTTTTAATTTCTGTTGCATGAATAAATGAATAAAGGAGGACATGTAAAACTCCTAATAAGACTAAATAAATCAATGCCCATATGAACACAGATAAATTAGGGCCATGTAAATAATCACTTGCAGGTGTGAAAGGGGTTTGAGCTATGAGACTGGGTCAACCTTGACCAAATATAGAGCGTTGTCTAGGTTTAATGTATCTCCTAAAGGGACAACGCAGTTCTAGAAGGAGGCCCCTCATGTGAAAAGAGCTAACTCATCAAGGTGGTTTACGTTTTGCAAAGGATTTTCATCTTATAAAAGAAGAGGGAGGGCAATAAGAGAAGGTTGTTGATAGATCATATTTTTGAGTATTCTGTCTGCTTAGACAAATACTATTCTCAGCTGTTTAGTGGAGGATTGTGCTTGGACTTCCTATGCAGGGATTTCACCTCTTCCTTTGAGGATTCTTGGAGGATTATTTTCTGATTTGATCCACTATCAGGCTTGAGGCCAAGCTCTACTTTCATTATCAGCACATATCGAGTGAGGGTTTGTCTACTTTTGCAACCTGTAGCAAGTGGAATTCTAGATCTGCAGAGATCTAGTTTGTTTTGGGAGCCTCTTCTCATGGAGTGTGTCTTTTAACCTCTTGGAAGAGTGTCTCTTATTTTTGTGCTTTAGATCTATAACTTTTCAGTGGGAAAACTATGTCATTTGAGCTACAGTGTTGTTCCAATTGATGGACTACGTTATTTTGGTATAAGGTTCTTCATGATGTTTTGATCATAGTTTAGATCAGAGATCTCTGGTGCTCGACTTTGCCTTCCACTTGGTGATCCATGGATTAGCTTGCTGATCCATGTTCTGTTTAGATTTGATCCATTGTAATGAAATATTATATTCAAAAATTTACTGCAACATTTTACAGATCTGCAACTTGTAACTCAGATCTACTCTTATTTATGCATGATTTGGTCAAAACCCCAAGGGGATCTTGTAAACTATCTAGTTTCCAGATCTGAAATAGATCTGATGTTTTGTCCATAGATCTATCCTAGATCTGAGTTTTAATATGCAGCTGCTATAGCTCCTGAAAATAACATTGTTGAGCCATTTCTGTTGATATATACATGTTGTAGCTCTCTTTTCTGAAGATATCTTACTCTCTTGTCTCATGTAATCTACTATATATTGAAAGAGCTTCACTTTACTTCTGATTTGTGGTTGTACATCCATTTATTAATCATATTTGATGGCCTCCTGCTCATACTTTCAAAGACTGCTTTATTCCTGAAGCCACTTGTTGTGCATAGCTGTAGCCTCTCTTGTAGGGTGTTTTCCAGCTAGACTAGGTGGTGGGAGATATGTTTACCACACCTATTTTGATTTGTTTTTGCTCCCCTTTTGGATATAGACTCTAGATATACTGATCTAAGGGATCCAAGGGTTGTAAACTCATCTCTGTACACCAATATTCTAGGAAGGGTTGTAAACTCATCTCTATACACTAATCCCTGTACACCAATCTTCCAAATCTGCTGATCTAAGGGATCCAAGGGTTGTAAACTCATCTCTGTACACCAATAGTGTCACCCTATGCAACATATGTGAGTTGGTGAACTCTACGAATCAGTGTCCTGAGTTGCCCAGACTGAAGGCGGTACTTCAAGAATCAAGCGAGGATGTTCAATATTTTTATTTCATTGGATCAAAGAGACCATGGCAGTCACGACCGACAAGTATGCCTTCATATTTTTCTTCTTTTTATCCTTGGATTTATAATAGTCATAAATATCCATGGCAGTATCCTACTCCTTCCCCAACACAATTTCCTTCACCATGGAACGAGTGGCCGTCACCTCCACCAATGCAATATCCTCCATCACAACCCAATCCTTGGGATCAGAACTGGAGAAGCAATAGCCAAGGTCTAGTACCACCTCCAATACCAATACACCAACAACAGTTACAACTGCCTTCTATTCAAAATCCTACACCTTTTGTCCGACCCCAATTACCTGTGCAACCTAACCCCAATCCAAATAATGAGGCAACCCAGAGCATAGATGCTCCGGTTACCCTCTAGACTTATCTTATTAGTCCTATTAGACTTAATGAGGTTCAGGTTCAATCAGAGAAATTAATAAGATTTGAACATACTCCCATTATTATCGAAGAATGTGAATCACCTAGGAAGGATATGGATGATTCTGAGGCAGCTATTACACATGTAACATCTGATACAACACCCATTGTTACATCTGTAGCAACCATATCGAAAGGATCTGCTATTCCCACAGTAGCCAATCCGAGTAAGGCTGGTACATCTGTGATAGCTGACTCAGCTGCTAGTGTTCATAACCCCCCATACCCTCAACGATTAACTGAAACTGGGCTGGTTTCACAACCTGAATCTGAATTCCTCAAGGAGCTGCAAAATTTGTATGTGCAGATTCCATTGTTACAAGCTCTTAAATAAGTGCCTATCTATGCTAAAACAATGAGGGATATATGTGTTAAAAGACCTGGAAGGAAACCTAAGGACTCTGCCATTATCCATTTCATGGGGAAATTTTCAGATCTTATGATTGATCATTCTTTGTTGACTAAATATAATAACCCGGGGAACCCTACAGTGACCGTCCATATTGAGAATCATCCCATAACCAATACTTTGATTGATCTAGGGGAAGTTATTAATGTCATGACTAAATACCTCTTCATCTCTTTAGGACTTCATGGACTTATACCTACACCCACAGTGCTTGAATTAGTAGATAGGTCCCGTGTCAAGCCCAAGGGAATGATTGAAGATGTGGTTATCACTGTGGCTTCCTAGAACTATCCAGCTGAATTTCTCATTTTACAAACAAAATCAAACCTGGGGGGTCATCCTTTAATCTTGGGAAGACTGTGGCTGGCCACTATAGACATATATATTGGATGTAGGTCCAGATCTATGGTGATCTCAGATGGAGAGGCCACTCAGAACCTGAACCTTTATCCCCCAGAAAAACCTCATATGGATTCGAGTAGTCCCTGGTGGGATGAATTTGCACCTGAATTTGATCTTTCCCTATCTCTTCTCATGCTTGGAAAATCACAATACTCTAAGGATTAAACAGAGGACGATATCACTAATGGTTTCATTAGTAATTCACTCCCTGTCGCCTCCATTAGATGTTTGGGAGAAGAAAATGAGAAAGATGATACAATTATTGAACATTTGAAAACAACTCCACATACTATCAGCAATCCCGTTGAAATCGAACTTGGAAAATGTTTAAACATCAATCCTAACTTAACTGCTGAACAAAAAATATTGATGATACGATTGTTACAGAAATACACAAAGGCATTTGCATGGGACTATATGGATATGAAAGGAATCCATCCTGGCCTATGCTCTCACCGCATTTACCTTAAAGAGGACCGCAAACTAGTTAGACAACCTCAGCGCCGAATGAACCCCACACTTAAGGAGACAGTGAAAGAAGAATTGCAGAAACTCCTTAATGCTAATTTCATCTACCCCATTTCTGATAGTCAGTGGATGTCTCCACTTGTCATAGTTCTGAGGAAGAATGGAAAATGGAGAGTCTGTGTTGACTATAGAGAACTTAACAAGGCCACTCAAAAGGACCATTTTTCTTTACCATTCATTGATTAGGTATTGGACACTCTTTCTGGAAAAAAATTATTTTCATTTCTAGATGGGTTTAGTGGCTATAATCAAATAAAAATTGCCCCGGAAGACCAAGACAATATAACCTTCACTTGCCCATGGGGTGCTTTTGCATATAGAGTCCTTCCCTTTGGCCTCTATAATGCACCAGCAACCTTTCAGAGCGAAATATTGGGTATTTTTTCTGATCTTTTGAATGACTGTCTTGAAATCTTTAAGGATGATTTTACACCCTACGAAGATGCCTTTGAGACAACATTAGCTAACTTGGAAAAAGTGTTGGAAAGTTGTGAAAAAACTAATGTTGCTCTAAGCATGAAAAAATGCCGCATGATGATGACCGAGGGAATTGTGTTGGGACATTTCATTTCAGCAGATGGAATCAAGGTAGATCCTGCAAAAATTGAGGTAATCTCGAAAATCCCGATTCCTAAGACTCCGAAAGAGGTATGTAGTTTTTTAGGACATGTAGGATACTATAGGAGATTTGTAGAGAAATTTTATAAGATTGCATCTCCTCTATTTTCATTACTCATGAAAGATGCAGAATTTGTGTGGACAGGGAAGCATGAGTAGGCCTTTTTAAATTTGAGAAACTATGTAACAGCAACACCTATTTTACAAGGAACAAACTGGAAATTTTCGTTTCATATTGCTACAGACGCATCTGACATGGATGTGGGTGTTTTTTTGGGGAAGCTGGAGGAGAAGAAACCTTATGCCATTAATAACATTAGCAAGAAATTAACTCCAGCAGAACTCAACTGCATTGTTACTGAGATGGAATTCCTAGCAGTAGTGCATGCTATCAAAAAATTCTGGCACTACATCACTGGGTACCAAGTATTTGTACACACTAACCATGCTGAAATTCGATTTTTAATGAAAAATCCTCTAATTAATGGTAGAGTTACACGATGGTTATTTTTAATATCCCTTTTTCAGGATTGCTCATAAATAATGAATGAAAAATGCATTTCCAGCAACATATACAATAAAATAGTGAAATCATCACTTGGGTCCCATGGATACATATATGTAGCATGTAAATACAAGAAGATATCAAAAATAAATGGAACTAGGTGGGTTATGTTAGAGTCGGTCTTTACATCCCTCCGTCAGAGATCATTTCTCTTATTGCATTTCATTGTTTAGGTGTCTCATTCCGCTCATTTATCTACATTCTGTTAGGGGCATGCCATTGACTGATGGAAGGGATGTGTTCTCTCATTTTTCCTCATGCTTGTACCTGCTGGGTTGGTCAAAATTTCTCAAAATTCGTCAAAGTTCAGTTCATGTCATTTATAGTCATAGATGCTATTTTGGTCAAAAAGAGTCATTTTAGTTTCTAAGTCTAGGGTTTGGTCTTCCGAAATGATAAACAATGCCCGCAGGTCATGAGGAGGTTTTCAATAAGGTTTCAGTTCAAAATTTTCATCATCCAATATGCTTGAGGGTGTTTCTTCTTCAAAACTCTATTTTGAAGAAGAAATTGTCGAATTAGTTGTTTGTAATAAATATGTATTTTAAAGTTTTTTCACCATGAAGACTTCAAAAGCTGACTTTGGTCTTCCTTTGCCAAGTTTCAATAGCACTATCCCTGCAAAAATCAACCAATTTCATTATTCAAGTTCAGAAAGTCAGTGAGGAAACAAAAAGACAGAAGTTGAATTAAATGAAAAAGTGCCAAAACTAAAAACATTACAAAATGGGTTTTGAGAAAGAAAAAATTAAAACCATCTCTATATGAGATATTTCTCCAAGTTCATTAACCCGTTTGCATCAAGAGTTATTGGGAAAATCTCAGTGAGAAGTCGAGTTGGAAGTTGAAAGAGCAAAGCTGTGATTGTAAGAAAGGCTGACTGTGTGTTAATTTGAGCGCGACGCATTGGGATAGGCCGCGGCGCATCCACAGAGCGCGGCGCGTAGAGCCAAAACACACCGTGCAAATTTATAAGGGCGCGACGCACCCAATGACCGTGGCACATTGGGTTTGTGCGCGGCGCACAGAGCCCCAAAGGCCGAAATTCATCATCGATCCATCAAAACTCAATTTGGTTCAGTTTATTTGTCACCAAGTAAGTGTGCGCCCTTACCATTTGATGTTAACTCTTGTTGGGTGCTATTTGAAAGGAGGAATTCGAAGAGTTTAAATGATGAAAATGTAACCCTATATCCACATCAAAATTTGCTCCTAGGGTTTGAAATTGGGTGTCAAAACTTGAGCTTTGTTACCAAAACACTCTCATTCCATTTTCATTTGTGCTCTTATCGCTCTTACCACTGCTATCACTGCTATCACTGTCACACTATCATACCACAAATTTTCTCCTATTCCCGCTGTCCAATATCCCTTATACCTTTGTTCCCATGTGTTAATCCTCGAACCCTATCATTTGCCATCACTTCATATCATTTCCACCACATTCAAGGACTGCCTCTCTATCCTTGATTTCATTTATATTTTGTCATTTCACTTACTCCTATTCCTAAAAACTATCCCCATCGCTATCACTCATTCCTATTACCTATAAATTCCAAAATCCCTAAGTCCCCCAAATAGTGACTGTTCTCACATGTTAAATCTCACTTGACAATCCTTTTTTTCCCACTGTGATATTTCTCCACAACACCTTATTATATATGTAACACATTTGGCATTAAAACATACACCAAACTCTTGTTTTCACCATACATATATCAGCATATACTTGTCAAACACCTTGTTTTCAGCATCATGTCAGAGACAAATTCATCATATGAGCAGGGATATGAGCAGGACAGTGATTCAACCGCAGAGCTAAATGTACCAAGGAGGTCTCATAAAAGTGGCAGGCACGTCAGGGAGGAGCCCACTTCTTTGGCTCAATTGCAGGCCTGCCCGCTTGCAATGACATGCTTTCAGCAACATTCATGTTTTCGGTATTGTGAGATGATATCTCAGATTCAGCACCATCAGGAGTTGGCTCGCTTATTTGTTTTACATTTGCGTGATGGTCATGTAAACCTTGCTGGATTAAACTTCACTTTGACACCAGAGACCATTTCTGAGGCAACCGGGATGCCAAACATAGGTGAGGAGTGGAATAAGAGACAACAGCTGGATAGAGCATATTATGAGCCTTACATCAGACCTGGATATTTGAGGCAGTTGAGCAGAGTATTCCCATTCCGGTTTCTGAAGGAGTCAAATGCGCCATTAATGAAGCTCATCATTAGATACTTCAGCTGTGAGGGTAGATTCTCACATCTTTATGCATACCATATCAGAATTCTGATGCATTTTACGAGAGTGCGACTGATGAATATTCCATACTTCATGTGCCGAAACATAGAGTGGATGAATATCCTTGTACAGAAGAAGACTCCGGAGCAGCAGCATAACAACATTTATCATTACGCGCTCATTAAAATCATTGTAGTACATCAGCTTGGATTGCAGGGCATCGCATGGGATGAGTTCATTTCCTGTGACTTCTTTGCAGCCCCCCAGCCTCCTCTTGAGATTGTTCATGATGGGGCAGAGCCTTCACATCAGTTTGAGGTTCCTGAGACTGAGCCTATCAGTGCTCCAGTATGTGTGACATATCAGAGAGGCCACAGAGCCTTATTTGCAGTAGCACGACGAGTACTATCTCCACCAGGGGTGGAAGGGGTCTCGTTATCTTCATCAGTAGCGTGAGTACTATCTCCACTTTCCGTAGAAGGGGTCTCCCCTTCTAGATCAGCATAGGTACAGGTTCAGGACAGAGGCAAGAGGCCTATGCACGATGAGGGGCCTTCAGTAGGCCAAGACACTGATTTTATACTCACCAATGTTGATTCGAGCTCTCCCAGCTCAAAGCTGAAAGAAATCATCCAGGAACAAAAGCTGAGATTGAAACTTTGACTGTGAAATTGTAGAGAGCTTAGTGGGTTATAAATTACTTGGAGTAGTGGAATAAACAACTGCAGGATCAGCAGACACTCATAGAGTTGCGGCAAATCCGTGAAGACCGGGAGTTGGCCCGAAAGAGACCAGGTGACGTGACACCTTTCGAGCAAGAGAATTGCCTTACGAGCGTCAAAATTCATCTGGAGAAGTTGTTGGAAAAGGCAAATAGGGACAAAGACATGCTCAGACACATGAAGAATCACTATTGGGCACGCACACACGTTGGCAGAGCAAAAAATGAAGATCCTGAAGGCGAGGTTGAGAAAAGCATTGAAACGTCGGAAAAGGCCTGATCCACTCCAAATCTTGGATGAAGCTTCTTTGGCTGAGCATGGGACATAATGGGAGACATTCACTCCAAATTTTAGAAAATTTGGAGTAAATTTTGTCATTTTTGAAATTTTGGTTGCAAAACAGGTTTTTCTGCCCGACGCGTCATGCCACTCGACGCGTGCTTACGTTTGAGAGATCTTCTGGAGGAAAAATTTACATTTTTGGATTTTTTAAGATAAATTATGCATGTTCAAAAATGGCTGAGAAATTTCATCAAGTTCTGGATGGTCTTAAGGGTCAAAAACACTCAAAAAATGGCCTTTCTGCCACTTTTTGCACCAGCAGGAACCAGTCTTGGGAGATTGAAGTTTTGGAGGGGAAAATGAACTCCAAATTGAAAACTGCCACTTGGGTTGGATAGTAGACAGGTAGGGCTTTCCAACAAGCTATCATGAGCTCAATTTTGACTTCGGGAAGTGCCTAAAAAATAGGCTCAAAGTGGCGCGACGCATTACGTTTTTGGGCGTGGCGCATAGAGAAATTTGGCCTCATTTTGACTCTTCAGCTCAGAAATTCGCCCAGTTTTGACTAGTTTTACTTTTTTATATAACTATTGATATATCTTGATGTAATTTCTTGACCATGATGTAATTTGGGCATATTTTTACTTTTTCTAGAGGATTCACTCACTAAAAAGTGAAAATTAAATGAATGAATCAGTTTCCTTCCATATAGAGGCAAGTTGTTTGATTGCCTAGATTTCACTTCCTAGTTTAGAATTGGTTGAAACAGATCCTAGAAGGATGAGCTCGACCCCTAGAGGCATGGGAAGGGGTTAGGCTGGTCTATATTACGTATTTTCTGAGTTATTTTCATGGTTGGACTCTTGGGAATAGTTTGGCACCTCATTGTATATTCATTTCAGATTTTTGGCTAAGGAAAGACCAGAGTTTTGCAGCACTTGTTGGGATCCTTGTGGCTCTGAGTTTTGATGATGTTTTTATTCATGTATATGTAAGTTTCATTGATGTTTATGTATGCCATTTCCCTTCTCTTTGCTTCTGGATTAAACAAATGAGTAACTAAGGTAGAATTCATTAGTTTGCTGGTGCTCTGCCTTAAACTTTTGTTTAGTGTTATATGTTTTCGTCAGTTTTGAAGAGGATCCTTGCCCCTTATTTCCCTCTTCAGCTCCTCAACAGTATTTTCTATCCATTCATTGAATCTAAGACATCAGAGCCGCTGCCTACCTCGCCCCAACTTGAACTCTGCAAGAATTTGGCCTCATCCCCAAGCCCAAAATTGTTTTTCCCTTTTTCCAACATAAAACTCCTAAAAATAAAAATAAAACCCTCCTATTTGTTTATCTAGCCTAAGATCAATTGTTGTTTTAGTCATCTCAAGCCCCTCTGAATATTTTCATTGAGATTGACTCGGAGAGAGCCCTCTCATGTACTCGTAGGGCTAGCTACCAGACTGAGCGTGGTTTGGTGTTACCCTGAATCCCGCCTTCCTTCAGCCTAAGGTGGATTTGGGAAATAACATAGTGGTGACCATACTGGGGAAAAAATGGTTTTCTTGTTGGTGTTATTTGTTTCATAAGCTACAAACGGAGCCTGAAGTTATGCCAGGTAGCCTTCGAAATGTGTTTGCTTTGCATTAGCGAAAGTAGATAAACGTTGCTTCAGTCAATCTCCGGTCTAGCTTGTGAACGTGACACTTGACTTGTGAATTGCCCCAGTACATGTATCAAGTTCAGATCTGATGGTTGATGGTGGACAATGATTAGACATAAGAGGGCTGAAATCATTCACCTGGTGACTCCAACTCAATGTAGAGACTCCAATGGAGGACTAACTCTTTCTCTGAGAAAATGGAAGGATCTTACACAAAGTTCAGGTATCCAAAGTGGAATGGTATTCAGGATCTAGTCTGCTTTCTTGTAAATTACTTCTTTGTTGTTCTTGAAGCTATCCTGAAAGTTTTTCGGAATTTGTTATATGAGAAAGGTGATCAAAATCTTCACTCGACCCATTCAAAAGGTGTAAATACTGAGTTTCCCTTTGATCCTGGCCTCATTACTTTTCCCACATCTTATGATGACTCTATTCAAAGTGATGAGCCTAAAGAAAACAAAACTGATCCCGTAGCTTTTGTATATACTCCTACACCTTTTAAAATTCTAGATCGGTATAAACCTCTTATTTTACCTTCTGTTCTTCATGCTTTCCCTAAAAATTATGACCTATATCTACCAAGATTTGACGGTGAATGTAACAATGTCAATGTTGAGCAACATGTGCAGAATGTTGAGACTTTTCTAGATCTTTTTGAATTTGATGAAGAAGATGTTAGTATTAGAATTTTTGCTCTTTCTTTGCAAGGCCAAGTGAAGAGTTGGTTTAAAACCTTGCCTGATGTGAGCATCTCAGATTTCCAGCAGTTCGTCGAATTTTTCCTTGACAGGTGGGTGATCGGATAGAATCCTTTCCTTATTTTAGACAAGTATGCCCAGCTAAAAAGACTGCCAGGGGAGACAGTACAACAGTTCTCTGCCAGATTCAACCAAGTATATTTTTCAATGCCAGCTGATATAAGACCTTCTCCTAGATCTGCTCTCTTGCACTACCTGGGTGCCTTTGATCCGGAAATGGAGTTTCAATTGAGAGAAAGGAATATTGCAACACTTGTATACATGCAGAATAGTGCGGTGAATGTAGAAGCTCATTTGCTGATCCGAAGGGCAAGGTTGAAGGAAGAAGAGATGAAAAACATGGATCCGGAGAAATCGATATCTTTAGAGGTAAAGCTTGACATGTTGGTAAGTGCAGTGGAAGAGATGATGCAAAAGAACACCACAAGGAATGAGTATAATGTTGAAGCCCATGGCTCGCTGATTGAAGAAGAACAAGTTGCTGATCCAAAACATTTTGTTTCTTATTCCAGTTGTCATAGTGATTGCTTTATAGATCATCTTGAAGAAGAGAGAGCTGTGTATATGACATGTATGCTTGATGATGTGTTGTATACTGATGATTTGCCTCAGTTTGATCAGTATGATGATGATTATGTTCTCCAAACAGAAGCTAATCTTGCAGACAGATCAACAGCTAGTTTGTGGAAGGAGGCAGTTCACTTTCAGCAGCTCGAGTACAGTGATCAACCGATACATATAAGCTATGACAGTGATGAGGAAAGTGTAGCAAATTTTGAAGTAAGTGAAGAATATTTTCCTTTTTGTTTTGATTCGTTTCAGTTCATCAAAGATATCTTCCATACAATCAGAAATCAATTGCCGACAAGCCTTGATTTGGACCATCTTGAGGGCAATGAAAACCTTGTTCGAGATTTCTCATATTCAGATTTGCAACCCCTGAGTGCCATTGATTGTCAAGTTGTAGATGAGGACATGGAAATTGGCACATATGATCAAATGATACAAGGTGACTCTGTACCATTATGTTTTGAATCATTTCAGTTTTTGAGAGAAAAATTTCAAAGTAAATCTTCAAATGAGAAGCCTGTAGCATCAAATTTGCAGCCACCAAATGCAATAGAAGGTCAGATTACAGATGAAGGCGTGGAAGTTGAAATGCATGATTTAATGATGCAAGAGGATTCTGTACCCTTTTGTTTCGAAGAATTTCAGTTTATAAAGCAGAATCTTCGTAGTATCTCTAAAGAAAAACATGAACAGCTGGTAGGATGTCATACAGTTTCAATGGACACATTGCACCAGTCTTCTCAAGTTTTTGATGATCCTATTGCTCGTGTGTTGGATGGTGTTTGCTGTAATAGTTCTTCTCCATTAGCTAACCATGTGCCAGAAAAGAATGTTGATAATAATCTTATTCAAAAGTCGCCTTCATTGTCTTGTCTAACAGATTTTTCATTACAAAGCCTATATCAATATTTGCAGTCATATGAGGAGATTGATAAAGGAGACTTTTGTTCTGTTTGGAATCAACTCCAGAGTTTGGTTGTTCACGAAATTCAGGATCCTTTTGACAGCTTGCTGCAATAACCAAAGAAAGATAGCGCAGATGTGAGGAAAATATTAATTTCCAGCAGGGAAAATTTTAAGGATGTAAAATTATTTTGAAGTTTAAAAAGTTGGTGAATCTCACTAATACCTAATATGCAAACAATAAAATGTTTATTGATGTATTTGAAAAATTATTCAAATTTATAATGATATTATATATATTTTCTATATAATTTTGGCGATTTTTAAGGTAAAATAATTTTATATTGTAAAATTTGGGCAAATCATTTTTATAAAAAAATGGGAATTGGCGAATCTTTTTTTTGGAAAAACCATGGAAAATTAGCCCACCTGCGAATATTAGCCCCTAAAATTTTCCATGATTTCCAGCTATGAATATTACCAGGATCAGAGCAGTGATGTGTTAATGGAAATCAATAGCTATGTTTATGAAGATCCTTTTGCAGTATACTTGAAGTCCTCTAGTCAATTCATGATTTGCAATTTTATCAGCAATCAACTTGATTCCAAGTTTCCATGGGAGTTGCCTTTCGATTCTTCCCTTTTCCCGCGTATCAGAAAGAATTTGGGAAGAAATCAAATAGCAGCCAAGATGCTTACATGGTTGTATTTACTGTTCCATTTCACTTGATCAGGTGATGAATGGAACAATTAGAGTAGGTTGTATTGAATAAGCTCTACTTTGAGCATCTTTTCCAGTTTGTCAGTTGTGTTTAAGTATCGAGTCAGTTTTTAGTTGAGTGAGAGTCAATTTGTGTCATTAAGTCATCAGTTTTCAGTCACACATTTCAGCTTTAGTTTTTGATTCCATTTCCCAATGGATGAAGGCATTGTCTGCTTTCCAAAGATCTGTAATTCTTGGCACCTCCAAGGAGCTACCATCCCCATTGGAGCCAATGTTAGAGTCGGTCTTTACATCCCTCCGTCAGAGATCATTTCTCTTATTGCATTTCATTGTTTAGGTGTCTCATTCCACTCATTTATCTGCATTCCGTTAGGGGAATGCCATTGACTGACAGAAGGGTTGTGTTCTCTCATTTTTCCTCATGCTTGTATCTGCTGGGTTGGTCAAAATTTCTCAAAATTCATCAAAGTTTAGTTCATGTCATTTATAGTCATAGATGCTATTTTGGTCAAAAAGAGTCATTTTAGTTTCTAAGTCTAGGGTTTGGTCTTTCGAAATGATAAACAATGCCCGCAGGTCATGAGGAGGTTTTCAATAAGGTTTCAGTTCAAAATTTTCATCATCCAATATGCTTGAGGGTGTTTCTTCTTCAAAACTCTGTTTTGAAGAAGAAATTGTCGAATTAGTTGTTTGTGATAAATATGTATTTTAAAGTTTTTTCGCCATGAAGACCTCAAAAGCAGACTCTGGTCTTCCTTTGCCAAGTTTCAATACCACCATCCCTGCAAAAATCAACCAATTTTATTATTTAAGTTTAGAAAGTCAGTGAGGAAACAAAAAGACAGAAGTTGAATTAAATGAAAAATTGCCAAAACTAAAAACATTACAAAATGGGTTTTGAGAAAGAAAAATTTAAAACCATCTCTATATGAGATATTTCTCCAAGTTCATTAACCCATTTGCATCAAGAGTTATTGGGAAAATATCAGTGAGAAGTCGAGTTAGAAGTTGAAAGAGAAAAGCTGTGATTGTAAGAAAGGCTGACTGTGTGTTAATTTGAGCGCGGCACATCCACAGAGCGCGGCGCGTAGAGCCAAAACACACCGTGAAAATTTATAAGGGCGTGATGCACCCACTGACTGCGGCGCATTGGGTTTGTGCGCGGCGCACAGAGCCCCAAAGGCCGAAATTCATCATCGATCCATCAAAACTCAATTTGGTTCAGTTTATTTGTCACCAAGTAAGTATGCGCCCTTACCATTTGATGTTAACTCTTGTTGGGTGCTATTTGAAAGGAGGAATTCGAAGAGTTTAAATGGTGAAAATGTAACCCTATATCCACATCAAAATTTTCTCCTAGGGTTTGAAATTGGGTGTCAAAACTTGAGCTTTGTTACCAAAACACTCTCATTCCATTTTCATTTGTGCTCTTATCGCTCTTACCACTGTTATCA